>JANDKE010000792.1:0-20068 GCA_027627275.1 Coprinellus aureogranulatus | reverse complement strand
AGTTGATCACTCGCGCGCGACAACCGTAATGAGTTTAAGCAGTACGAGGAACTCTACGGCCTTGGCGAAACCAGAGCGCCGTGTCTCCGACCGAGTCGAAGCTCTTATAAGATTCATTGGTGGGTTTTAGGCTATCGGTCTGCCTGTAGACCTTTTTACGCACTATATGTAACTTGTAATTCAATATGCAACGCCCTTCTGTCAGTTCATGTCCACACCCATTGCCCATCTCATTTGACACGAGTAGCAGGCCATTATGAATGTCTAGAGATTAGTCAATGGCCAACAACGGATATGCTACGGCGATGAGTAAATAATGGGTTTGTATTCGTCCTCCTGAAGTCCCATTCGCATACAAAACAAAGGTAGTGTCCACCAGCCAAATGCCCGATGCAATCTGGGGAAAGCAAAACGATGAAACCGCGATGAAAGTGAATGACAATCAGTACAGTTGGTGGACCCGTAGCGAGGGAGATACATCCCAAAGTGGACTAAGACCCATCTTGCTCCGGCTTCGAGACCCGAAGGTCGTTCGTGTACCCCGTACTCCCTCTATCTTCGACTGACCGCACGTCTGAGATCGTAACACTTGGCCTCGTGGGAGTCTCGGTTGGACGAGGGGCGAATTCAGCGAAGGCCCGACACTACAAGTGCGTAACCGCGTACAGCGCGTGGCAAACGAAACGGCCTGCGGTGAAGCGGTTCTGAAGTGTTCGTCTTTCTAAAGGAATAAGCGTAGTCAGTACAAAAATTCACAGTGCAAGGGATTTGAAGTAAGGTTGAAGGTCAAACGAATCCCGTGGACACAGGGCGGAAGAGGGTAGGCACGAAGCTTGGGTTCGAGTGAACTCTGGAAAGCGTACATCAACGACTGGATGGGTCGATCATAAAGCCTTCTCCCAATGTCCGAATTGAATCAAGAAAAGGCATAGGGGGAAAGTCACTCACGCCGACGCTAAGCTCCCTCAAGCCCTTCTACTCCCTCGGAAGACCACACCCCCCCCCTCACCACATCCCTATCCTCGGCAATCCAATGGTGCACGAGGGCCTTCAGGCTCCAGCCAGATCGTCAGCTTGGGGAAACGATTGGCTATACACCCTGTGACCCGGAGATATATCAGTATTCGGCCGAGCATGAGTATGGATGGGGAGGGACGGTAGACGATAAAAGCCAAGACAAAACGACGACCCTCGCATACGAAGAAACGACAGGAGGATATCAAAGATAGAGCAATTGTAAACTCACCGAGGTATGGGATCCCTGACCCAAGGTGGGTAAGGCCCCAGATGGTATGGCCCATCGGAGCAGGAGGTAGAGCGTTGGGAACCTTGTAAACCTTGGGAGGACGGCGACGGCGTCCCCGATGGAAGCCAGGGTTCGATGTCGGGAGAAAGCCTCGTCCAATTACGATCGTCGCAGTCGTCAGTGTTTCTCAGCGTCTGGCAATCGTTGGACTGCTCGAGTGACGAGAGATTGTATCTGAGGGAAATAGGTGAGCAAGGGTGGGACGTGGGGACTGTTGCAACGACGCTGGGGTAAATAGGCGAAGGTTGGAAGGTTGGTGTTGAGCCTCAGTGGATGTGGATGAGTGCTCTTAGATGACGGATATCACCTCTCACAAGGTGCGAACACGAGCGGAGGGGCTGAGGACCGCACTAGGTACGAGGAACAGATGGGAAAAGAAAGGGAGGAGTCGAGGACGGACAAAGAACTCGACTTACCTCTCAAGAGTACACGGCCATTGCTCTCCAGTTGACGCAAGCGCAATCCGGTTTCCTCTCTCTCCAACTCTTTGTCCATTACCCCCAGCCGTCCTTCGGTCTTGCTTGTTGGTGTGCGGGGACCCTCATTGCCGACTATGCAGGTGCTGAACTGGAGGGCGATACGATTGCGGTCAGAGTGAGAGACGTTGAGACGGACGCCTTCGAGAGCGCTGGGCGCGGCGTAGCCAATCCATGGGACGGAAAAAGAGGCAGTGTGGAGGCATCTCGAGGGCTGGAAGCAACGTGCCTAGCTAATGGTTCCGCCCAAGGCGCCGAAGCCGTTGCCAAGCATGTGCAACGTCAATCCGGGTTAGGGTCAGTTTAGGCGCCCAGAACACGTTGGCCGTAAATGGCACTTAGATTTGGCATGAACAAAAGAGAAAATGGGTGGAGACGGAACTTACAATGCAGGGGTGAAATATATCGGACCGACGCAAACGAGAGGAAGACGATGAACTGAACAAGCTTGAATGAACGATGAAGCCGAACCAGGTTGGAATTAGGCCAAGGCAACGTCGAGGAGGAAATGGAAACAAAGGTGAGATGAAGGATGAGATTCTTGGAGAGCTCGGTGAGGCAGACGAGCGCATGTAGATTCCATGTATTCCCTTCAATGCCCCAAATGCGATGGAACACGATCGATCCCGCCTATTGGGAAATTTGGCTGGCCAAATTCCGCAGATCCGTTCCCGCATATCTATATGAATTGGGCGCTGGAAACCACCGTCCTTCGGAGCTCAGTGAAACGAGCAGTCGAAATGGTGAATAGTGGTTGCGGGACCCCGAATGTAGCGCCTTCGTTGCGATTCACTGGTTTGGGATCAGTGAATTCATGCAATTTATCCTGAATCAAGTTGACATACCAGCGCGCGAGAGCGCGTTTTCGGCGTCCCATGTGTCCGCCCCAGGCGCGCAGCTGCTGTCCGAGTATGACAAAGAAAGATAGGTCAAACTCGACGCCTCCTTCGTCGAATAACTTTTACTTAACCTTCTCTAGCACAGTGCTCCGCCTCAGGAGGTGTATCCTATGTCATAGGACCCGTGATGACTCGTTTCCGCGCCTCAACGGATTTATCTCGAATGCTAGAGTTCAAAAATTGCTTCCTAGCATTCGTAGGGCTGGAATACGGCTTAGAAGCGTCGCTATCTCCTTCGCTTATGTTCTATGTCAGTAGTCGGCGTTTCGAGGGCGAAGTCCGAGAATACTTTCACACTTTAAACCATTTAGCGACGCCCTACACCACGGATGTGTGAGCACAAAGCGTAGGAAGCTGGAATTCTATGAGAAGTTGAAGGAGAGCGAAGTTTGGGGAAGAGGATGGGCTGTACACGGACCAGGTAAGCGCGGTTCTTCACACCAACGTCGTACAAGCGACTGACTCCTTTGGACCCACTGACATCCGTAGACGGTAAACGGATGCCATCCAGAGTCCGATATGCACACTGGCACTACGCAAAAACGGGTAGAACGAAAGGTAAGCCCAACCTGCGTTCCATGCTTTGAGTTCGTTGGACTAACCTGTCTCTAGCGGACGCCTTTGCAAGAGGCGTAGGCGCACGTTGAACTAACGCCACGACTCGTTGGATGTGAACTGCGAGTGGAAGGGGATCGTAGCCCTCGGCACTGAGTACGTAGGTTGGAGGCATCGCAGAACGAGCAAATGCTCGATCTTAAAATATGAATTGATGTAAGCACCCGTTCTAGCGTAACTGATACGTCGAAAACGCACCCAAAACGCGGTACGGCGCGGCGACACGAGTTTAAACGAGCATCCGAGATCGCGTCAAAGGCGTACATAGGGTGTACGCAACGAGCCGGTGGGTAGTGGATCTACAGGGAGAATGGATTAGGGCCCTAACTCTCGAGAATAAGAGTGAATCGAGAAGGCGAGGAGCGAGCGTAGCACCGATAGTACGCTGCGACGTAGGTAACTTACCCTTAACGCAGTCCTGCTGCTCTGCTCGTCCCATACTCCTCACCCGTCGTCAATTTGCGCAATACGCGGACCAGATACACGTCCAATCGGCCGTTTTAACCTACAGCGTACCCTTGGCACATTCAACGACGCGTTGAATCCGCTCGGATAGCGTACCAAACACCCAAGAAAAGGGAAGTTAGCGAAGGAGCCCAGAGGCGAGGGTTTGGACAGGGGAATCCGAGATAAAGCTTGGGACAATCGAGAAGCTGTATAGACGAAGTAAATAAAGCTTTAATACGATTCTTTGATAGAGACTTACTTCCCAGTCAGACAAAACGCGGACGATTGAAGATACCGCCGCTGCAACAGGAGCTATCTGGGCAGGGCTGCAACGCGAGCTCAAAGAAGGGGAAGAGGACGTCCGGTATACGTCAAGGCTGGTTTCCCTCTCGGAGAGCAGGCGAAGAACCCTATCGAAGTGAGAAAGAGAATCTTCTGGATGTGGTGGGGGAACTGAAGGAAGAATGAGGCGGTCAGCTGCGGTTCACCGGAGATTGCGGCGATTATCCCAAAGCGGTCACCGCCATCAACATGTGTCGACATCGCCTTTTCCGACGAGCAGCGCCGTTCTTCGTCCTGTACCACATCCTCCATTCCGCCTTCCCACTCTCCCAAAGGAACAGGGTCGATACAATCGACTTTCGCGCATGGAAATGGCGCCTCTCTCAGTTCTTCCCGGTCATCGTCCCTGCAGACCGCAAGACCTTCGACATCATCCCCAGACCGGATGCCGAGAAGAGGGAAGACTGGCAAGGAACGTAGTCCCCCGCCTTCATCGCTGCGCGGAACACACCTTCAACCCACAGCGACTTCTATGACCTCACACGGCAGGCCTTCGCAGCGCCAGTGGACGAGCGGATTGGGACCTAGTTGGAGAACGCCGCACGAGCTGGTGAAAGGGTTCGACTGGGTTTGGTGTCAATGTGAGCGTCATCCCTTTCTTTCATCGTGTCTCAATACTCTAGCCTTGCCTTGTGTTCGCCCATATTCACTTCCTGTGTCCATTTTCGCCTTCCGGACCTTCGACGTACTCCATAATTTCCGATATCCTTATTCTCGACCTCCGCCAGTCTTCCCTGAGCGGGTGCGTATTAGCTGATGCTTCTCTCCCTCTAGGACCGAGATCAAGCTTCCGTATGGGAGTATATCACCTCCCTCTCGCTCCTTGGTCCACATCGCTATACCGCCGCTAAGGAAGATATCTCAATGCCTTTGGAGCCGTGCGGGTTCCATGTGCTCGACGTGCGCGGATGGGCAATCTTTGTCTGCCGTGCTTCCTCGCTTCCTCCTGGAGGTCTCGACTATCCGTTGAGGGCTACCGATCAGATGTCGACTCCTCCATACCCTTTCTCCACCAGGCTCTCTGCATCGTCGACTGCTCGGACCCCGAACCGCATGATGCTCACATACCGCTTGGATTTCACGCAGCAAAGGCGAGCGTCGCTACAGGCGTGAAATAGGTGTCATCCCTTGCGGGAGGAGTTTGGTATGTTCTTCTCGCGTATCACATCTCCGGTCACTGACGCATCTACTAGAGTATCTCGTTTCGCCAGCGTCCATGACCAGAAGGATCGGCGAGATCGTATCTTCAGCGCTGACATCTTTCTCTGGCCAGAGCTAGATGTGTGGATGGTCTCTGGTGAATTTCTGCATCACCTTCTGTTGGATCGCTGGACTGAATCTTTTCAGGGTTTATATCCTGTCGCATGACTGACCTCCGTTTCTCGCTTATTCTCGCTACGCTCACTTGCCGCAGGTCAAACTTCCATCCCTTTCGTTAGTGTTTCTAGGGTATCGGATCCTCTACGTACGCATCATGTCATTCTGGCTTTCTCCTGCGGGTTCCTGCTATCCCATGGCCCCACGCTGTATATTCGTCGCCACCCAATCGATGCTTTCGTCCACAGCTCTCATACTATTGGACGACTACCGAAGCTTGCGTCTCGAACGGCATCCCGAAGAGCGCCAGACCCGCACCACCAACTGAAGCCACACTGCGACCGAAGAGAAAGGCTATAGCTTCGCCTTACCTACTGGTATGGCGAGTTCGAGCCCAAGCGGGACGGAACGATTCGCTAGACGCGAATCTACGCGTCTCGTAAACAGTCTGCTATGCCTTCCACCTGTGGTCGAAAATGGTGGAAGCGAAGCTGAGAGTGTCCAATGATCTTGGGCTACAGGTAATGGTGTACATCCTGTTAAGCCTAGTGCGGTGGTTACCGAATCTCAGGATACGAAAGGGGATCATTGCTACAACTGGGGATCTCGATAAAATGTGATTTGTGATACAAGCACTAGGACAGTGCGAAGTGCAAGGCGAAAGCATGGACAACGTGATTTAGAATACTGGAGGTAGTAACTCGTACTCCTCCGTTACCGAATGTACGCATGGGTCACAAAGAACACTTATCCAGATGCTAGTGGGGGAAATGGAAACGTCGGGGCGGTGATCTATGCCTTTTCGGATCGAGAGAGAACGGCGGGTCGGGAAGCGGACTGCCTGAGTTCGAAATTCTTCCAAACGCGTCCAACACGCCTTCGCTGGCAATTCTCCAATTCTTCCTCCGCGACGATTGACTCTTGTCGTACTCATTATCACAACCTTCCTCAGCAACCTCCAATCGACTCTCTCGCACAGAGCACCACAAGCGAAACGTTCGCTCAGTGTCCGTCATTCGAGCGGGCGGTTTGACCCTACTTCGGCTACCAGCACAGCAGCACCTACGCCGTGGCGAATTCCTCAGTGCGTAGTCCGCGTCGCCTCGTAGCTCTGACGCTCATCCATATATTGCAATTATCAGGCTCTGTACATCGTGTAGCGGCCCGGAATCGATTTTTTGCGTCTGGAACTTGGCGAATATCGCTGGAATCGGGAACGTCTCACTCCCCAGCCATTTTGTTTTCCCCCTGCGCGCAATATCAACGTCGATAGCTCGTCTCGGAGTACTTCCATTGGGAGCCTAAGGATTGGCCACCTTCGAGGTGTGTATCTCAGCCTCCATCCAACGATCGCTTCTGACCATGATTTAGGTTGCACCTAGCCAGGGAAACCACTTCGACTCGCACTCGCTCTCGCACTCGCAGACCATTCTGCCATCTTCCCCAGCACGCCAGTTTCAAGCGGAAACTAGTCGTTATCACACTGTAAAGAGTTCTTTCCGGCTCTCTGGGCGATTCACGCAGGAGTTGCTGTTCCTCTAGTGTTTTATCTGTCTAGTTTTCCATTTGTTTCTGCCTGTGCTGGTGCGGAACCACAGAAGTACTCCACTTCTGTGTTCGCCTTCCCTTGCACACCGAGTCCTCAATCCCTTCAACGACAGCAATGGGGAAACTTCACAAGCGCCAGCGCAATGCTTTGAAGTCAAATCCATATAGCCGAGCGGAACGAACAGCTCCTGGTGCCGAATCGAACCCGCCAAACCCTGCCCTTCAAATACCCCTGTTTATTCGATACCAATCGGGCTACGAGGGGTACGACTGGATTGCGACGCTCTACAGCGACTACGAGAACCACAAAGCCCTCTACATCGAGGCGCTCAAGCAAGGTCACGATGGAGACCTATTCTGCCTGCTCTACGACCTCGTCCTTTGCTTCCCAATAATCCCTCATCCCTGTCCACCCGAGGAGCTCGTCCCGTGGGCTGTCAAACACATCGGCCAGCTCAAGTGCCGCGATGAAGAGCTTGCGCAAGCAATGCATACCCGGAAGCGATATAATGCCAAAAGGCGCTCGGATCGGCGTCAAGTCGTGCGGGCCCACCTTCTGCACCGCAGCCCACAGCGCTTTGCGATCCTTCTTGGCATTGCCCACCTGGGAGTTAGAAGGCTTCCAAAGGGTCAAGAGAAACCTCCTCGAGGACACTGGCTTGCTCCGGATGAGGCAGTCTTTCAATGCCACGATTCGTACTTGAGATACCGCGAGCTTGCCGACAAGCGCGAAAAGCGCTACCCCATTATGCAGGTGGATTCTTCGCAGCTCTTCGTTATACCCGAGGAGCTGTCCTGCTGTCTCTACGACCTGGACACAAACAAGCTCATCCTGGTCGTCATCCGAAACTTTGGTGGTAGTCGATTTGTATGTGATTGGGCTGGGCGCTTGGCGCGCTGGGGTGCTACTACCCGGCGGAACTTGAGGGTATGGGCTTCTTCCTAACTGAACCACAAATGGAGCTGATTTATGGTATGTAGCTTGATGATGCAGGCCACATATTCCAAGTCGGCTTTTCCGCAGGAAACCGCAAGGTGCCTGCTTTCCACCTCGCTCGCAACTGGACATCCAAAGATGGCCCAGAAGTGCACCACCAGCAAAATCACGAACTAGCAAGCCTTTTTGCCTGGGCATGGCTCCGCGGTAAGGCACTACTCCCTGCGGAGGTCACCAACGATATTGAGGGTTTCTACGCGGAAAACAATATTCCGCGCATGGACCCTGACTGGCCTGCACCAGGGAGCAAGAAAATAACGATGAAGATTCCCTTCGCAGATGTTGATGGCGAGATTTCTCTCCCTCACATTGACCGGGCACCAAGCCTTGGAGGTATTGCAAGCCGGTATGCCAAGTGAGTTACTGCCTCTGCATAGCTGTCCCTATTCGCTGATTTGTCAAACTTAGGGTTGTCCACCGCGAACATCCTCCAAATAAGTGGGCAGTAGTCTGGACCTTCCGCCGGTATGGAACAGCAGTGGTCGGAGGCCATTTTCACATCTCGGACTATGGTGTGCAGGTAATGCAAGAAGAGGACACCTGCATCAGCTTCCAGCCGCAGATGTGGCATGCCACCCAGCTTCAGAATTACGATCCGGCATTTGAGTCGCCAGCGCTCCCTGAAGAAACTCATGAGCAAAGTGGTCTTGTCTTTGTGGTACCTAAGCGGCTATTGAAGGTGTATCAGAAGTGGCAGAGCAATTCCAAGGTATCTCCTAAGGAGAAGGTCCGGTGTGCGCTACACGAGCTAGATAATCCTCTGCCAGATGACGAGGAAGACGAGGCGGAGTATGCATGACAATTCACTATTGATATTCATCTAATAATACTGGTTCAAAATCCAAAGGTGCCTCTCCCATTGTCCCATTCACTTGCTGCATAGGGCTTTCTTTGCATACCCGAATCATAGCCACCAATCGGTAATTGCCCGAAGTACCTGCTTCTGTGTGGCGGTGCGAATGGTGCGAGTGTGGTTGATGCCACCCCTTGCCCAAGCTACCTCTGCTTCCTGATTCAATTGTAAGCTTAGAGGCAGCTGTGGCTCGGAAGAGGACATACTTCCGATTCCACAGATACCAATGATATGACCTCCAGGCATAGTACAGCACTGCCAACACATTTTGAATTGTACTAGTTCCGATTTCGACAAAGTTTCGCTTGGGAATACTGGCGCTTAATATTGAGTTTGGCTGTACACCGATCTCGGGATAGGTGGGGCTCTTGGGAAGTGTTCGATCGAGCCTCGGAGAGAGAAGTGAGATTAGCGTATTTCTAGGACGGATGAGATACCTTCCCTTCCTTCACCAGCATCAATTCCTGTGGACAATTTAGCGTTCAAAGAAGGCCATGTTCCTCCCTGTGCCGACTCTCTTTGGAATCCCGGGTACAGGCAGTGATTCGTGATCAGGTAGGGCTGGCGCGCCCTCGCCGCATAGCGAGGTCTAGGTCTGGTGCGCTGATGTTCCAGTGAGAATGTCAGTGAATAGCAGACGGAGGAGTAAGGTCATCGACTTGCGGTCGAAGTTTAAGACGCCGCGCGGCTACGCCTAACCGCCGAATTCTTACCTCTTGTAGAACCTACACAGCCAGAGACGGTGCTGAGAGCGTCACTCTGACCTGGGCGGTGTCAGGCGGAATGGAGATTCCGACTATGGACCCTGCATGTGCTAGAAAAGGTTAGGCAGTGGAAGCGTAAGGCGAGCATGGTGAATGCGCACCCATTCCCTTGCACATGATCCCTGAAAGCCGATCCTAGGATCTATGCGAGGTTTTCAGTTATAGAATATAGAACCGTTCTGCAGATTACAACTCACCACTTCATTATGAATGCTGGGAAGGCGAAGTGCCGCGTATACATCAGCTCTTCAACCCTTCCCTCAGACATATATTTGGTCTGGAACTCGAGGTTTTCAGGAACTCAAAGCTTGCGTTCAAGCGCGAGGCGTACCCGCGTACGGCGTCGGCACTGATAGAGGAAATGTTGAACCGAAAGACAAGAACAAAGCTACAGGATAGAGGCAGTTAGCTAGTGGATCGGGTAATTCGCAGGTACTGGACTGGAAGCCATACCATCGACGTACGCGAATGAAGCGTCCACTCCGAGAGCGGATCGGTATGTGAGATTCTTCTGTGGTACAGCCGACTCCGCCTTGAACTGTAAGAAGTACTAAGAACATGGAAGGCAACAGAATGGCGGAGATGCAGTAGAAAGTGATCCATGTGAGTAGTCGGCTACAGAGAGATTTGCTATGAGCTTACGAGCTAGGATGTCTCCGCCTGACGAACTGCAAAGCTAGCACCGGATTTCCGATACACGGACTAGAGACGTACAATAATGAACCAGTCTAAGCGAGAAACGCTCGCTACATGCCTCGGGAAGAGGGTGGTACTAAATGCAATGTAGTTGGCAGGATCGTCGCTACTGGGATGTCCGTTAATGGCAATGGAGGATTGAGCGACGGTCGACTTACTACAGAAATGAATCAAGGTCCATACAGGCGAGAGACTCCGAGAAGGCGCAGCAATCGTGAGTCTAGGACACCTTTTAGTGTAGATCAGTGTCTGGGTTGACGTAGGAGAAGAAATTTACTGAATGGTCGAAGGACGTCGATTCGGTTCTTCTAGTCCCAGCCGTTTGGATTGGAGTTCGATTATACGGGACCTAAACACTGCGTTGTCAACGCTTGAGCGAGTGCCGAGAAGTAGAGCAAGACTTGCCGTATCTTGATCCCGATGTTCGGTTGGGATACCCCCCGCAACCGGTCGGCGACGTGCGTGAATCCCTCCGCGGGTCACATCTATAAGCAAGATTGAGAAGTAAGTAAAGTGAATCCTGGAGCTGAAGACATACACTAGAAGAGAACACAAGAGAGGTTGCCTTCGAAGTGAGGTAGTGTGTCGACCGTAAATCCTGTGATGTGACATAAAGCGAAATGGTAGAACGAAATCGAAAATGAACGGTTATCAACCAACTCAGTAGAGGGAGACGGAAGACGCACCAGTGAGCTTCACCAGACATATGTGCGGTCTTTGGATAGCAACATGGGTGGAGGCGTATCAGTATCTTCTCAATCCAGAGTCAAAATACTGAGGGGGTCGCCAGCAATCCTAATGTGAAGGAAAAGAGGATATCCTGTCCGCACATTCGTCAACCCTTCAATTCTAGCCGAGATAGCATTGTGGACTTACCCCCCGGTATGGCCAAAAATCACTCTAATACATAGAGATCTCGTTCTCAGGCTTCAATTCAGAGCCAACGGGCAACGGATGCCGGATGGGCGTAGGTAGCACCCCGTCAACAGGGTGCCTTAGGAAGGCTCTGCAATCGCTTTCAAACGCATATCCTCCGTCATGAAAGGGAGTACAGGATGGGTAGAGGACGGGTTCGTCCACATGGCGTTTATTCCACCAGAAGAATGGCGGACGACTCGTCATACCCTCGTTGTAACAGGAGATATGTACGCCAAGCTTCGGCGCAAGGTCACCAGATCGGCGGGGCAGGGGACATACTGTATTCGCCATGTGGCATGCATAGCAAACTGGTCGGACTCGCAGAGCGCTGGTGTAGGGATGCATCAAAGCAGAAAGTAGGCTTCCATTGTGGTGGGGGAACTGAAGGAAAAATGAGGCGCTCATCTGTTCGGCGGTTCACCGGCGATTGCGGCGATTGTCCGAAAGCGGACACCGCCATCAACATGCGCCAACATCACCTAGCGCTGTTCTTCATCCGGTACCACATCCTCCAGCCCGCCCTCTCGCTTTCCCAAAGGCACAAGCTTGATGCGAGCCTCGTCGATGCATCAGAACCGCGCCTCTCCCCAATCTTCTCAGTGATCGTCCCTGGACGCCGCGAGATCCCCGACATTGGCAACCCCAAAACCAATCTGGACTGCCGGGAAGAGGGACGGCTGGACGTCTATACGATTCCCCGCTTCATTTGTCCACAGATTGTGCCCTCGTCCTACAGCAATACCCAATAGACCATGCGACGTGGCTTCGCAGTCTTGGCCTCCCATTGAATCGGATGTGCGCAGTGGGAGAGTGCATGGGTGCTGAGCGGATGCTGCAATGTTCAGACCCAACGTAAGTCTCCTCGTTCTCTTCCTTCGCTTAACTACTCCCCGTTCCGCTTGGTTTCTATCTTGCCTCAACGCCTTTCTCTCTTGTTACCTTTCGACTCCTCACATTCTCCGGGAATTTTCACTGTTATTAGTCTTAAGCTCTTCTGTTCTTCCCTCAGCAGATACATAACGATTGATCCTCCTTTCTTTAGAACCAACATTGTGTCGCCATTTCTGAGGATACTTTCCTCCATTACCACTAATCGATGGCCTACTCCTCGCTCTGCGCCGTTTCAGCTTCTCGCAGTTCTCTTGAGAACAGTGTGGGTTCCACCTGGCTCTGCGTGCGAGGGTGCGCGTGTGCGCCTGCCGTACCGCTTCGAAGGGGTTAACATCCGGTAGTATCGTCGGGGGTACGGCTCCTATGTTAGCTTCATGATGTCTTCCTTCTGCAGGGCTCCTCGCTATGAAGATCTCCGCCAACCGGAACCGCTCGATGCTCGCATACGGGCTATATTTCACGCGGAGAACACGAGCGTCGCCACAAACGTGAAATCGGTGTCATCCATTGAGGGAGGAGCTTGGTAAGTTTCTGCTCGCCTACCATGACTGAACCATTTACTGACGTACCCCTTGTTTATCAGCGTCTGTGATCAGAAGGTTCGGCGTGACCGTATCTTCAGCGCTGACATCTTTCGACCACCGGCGCTGGAGGTGGTGATAGCTTCTCCGGTGAATTTGTCTATTACCTTCTATTGGTTCAAGGCCACGGACTCTGGACTTCGCCTCTCTTTTATCTTTTCTCTTATTTTTGTTCTACAATCAGCAGTGAACGAGCTCTATGAATTAATGCAGTCGACTCATCTCGCCATGCAGGAACTACGCATGTCTGCACATTTCATCGAGGGAGCATTCATGCGTCTTAGGGCGGACTGGAGACGATATCAAGCAAAGATGGCTACGCTGCTGATGTTGTCGGAGCAGGACACGGTTCTGGCTGACAGTCTTGCTCCCCAGCCACCTCAGTCACGTGGCTGAGGTAGTCTCTTAGATTGTCGAAAATTGCCCAGCCAGCAATCTAAGAGACTCCCCAGCCATGGGCTGAGCCACCCTTGGCTGGGGCCACCTGCAGCCATTGGGTCAACCAATAATTTGTCTACTCAGCCATTTCATGACCAGCCAAGCCTGGTTCAGCCAGAACTCATTTCCTTCAGCCAACCCCAGCCTGGCTGAGTTTGGCTGAGCCATTCTGCCTTGGTTGGGCTGGAGTTTGAAATATGGCTAGCCTTTTTTGTTAATTTGGCTCAGCCATTTGACAATTTTGGCTGAGCCTTGAGGACATTGGCTGAGCCAATGGCAGCCATGTCACATCAGTGTCACAGTGACCTGATGTGACACTGATGTGACTGATGTGACACAGCACAGCCACACTATGACATCATTATCTCAGAAATGAAAATGACACTAAGTTGAAAATTATGATGTCATATGTATCAGATCAATGATGTCATTACTCAGGCACCAATGACATCATACAATGACATCATAACTTCAGGAACCAATGACGTAATTGCTTCCAGGCATAGAATGATGTCATGATGCCAGGCATAGAATGATGTCATGATGCCAGGCACAGAATGATGTCATGATGCCAGGCACAGAATGATGTCATGGTGTCAGGCACAGGTGACGTCATGATATTGTATCATCATCAACCTCATTTAGATTAGATTACATATAGTGATAACAGTTATAGACAAAGATAATGTCTGATCGAGGTGAAACTCCTATCTGATCATAATGATTTTGGTATCACTAGAAAGCTAGGAATGAGCAGTTTCCACTGGTACACTTGGCTTACATGAGATATGACATCATTGTGTAGAAATGTCCAATTGTTTAGCAGAATGTCAATATTACCATATGGCATCAGTCTACTGGTGAAGAATTCAGTGGCTATGCAGTCAGAAGTGGCTACAGATTATGTGCTAGAGGGTCATAGAGAAATTTCCAACAGCAGCACATCCAAAAATGCACCTGAAAATGCTCAAATCTCGTTAAGCGCCGGGCGCTTAACGGGCGCTTATTTTCCCGCGCCCTATTTCGGTGCATAGATAGCACTGATATGCAATGTATGTAGTATCGTCAGAAAGCGTAGATTCTTGGCTTTCTATTGGTATGCTTTAAATATGCAGGTGTGCTTCCTACCACTGGTAAATGGGCAGAACAATGCAAAACTCACAAGTTTGAGTGTATATAAGCTGTTTTTCACCCACTTTGGAGCACCTGCTGAGAGAGTGAATATGTGCATTGAAGAGAGGATTGAAATAGCTTTCCAACGCAGCTTTCCTCAAAAAAGGCGGATAAGAACTCGGTGTTGAATGCATTGAGAATGGTGAATTGGCACAAGTGAGACAAGTTGTTCTTGCACTTGTGCAACTTCTGGTTCAAATTGTACTGTTTCACCTATATCTTTGCTCAATGTAGTCCGTTTTGGAAGCTGTTTTTTGCATCATGGAGCTTCGAAAGGGGGCTTTTGAACTATGTGTACTAGACAGTGTGTGAAAATGCACAGCCACCAAGAAAGCGCAAATCAATCATTTTTGTACTGTTTTGCGAATTGATTGTCTGGTGGTGCAGACAGGATTGTTGGAGATGTCTGCCCACATCAATAGGTAGAGTAGAATGATCCCCATACATTCTGATTGTACTCTCTTCAAACCAAGCAAGTCTCATCATTCTGAAATAGACTATGACACAACACGTTGAAGAGACAATGTTTTACACTATCATGCACTGTAATCAGACATTTGTTTCACACAAACTAGATGAATCAGGGCTACAGTATAGCTTTGTCAACCTGTGAGTGTTTTCTGGCCAGACAATTGATGAATATGCCCTTTACAATCAAGATTACCAGCGTCGAGCATGCTATAGACACAAATATGATGATTAGATGGATCTAGCTGACAGATATACACTTATAAGTATACACATTGGAAAGAGCACAACGAACGCTTTCTAACAATACCCAACACTCCATTATCGGATGAGATTTGGCAGAGATATCTCCCAATTCGCTTTCTGAATCTTATCTAAATGAGGTGGCTAAATGAGTGATGTCATGTGCCTGAAAATCATATGACATCATGTACCTGTGCCTGTGCCTGTACCTGTATCAATGATGTCATGTACCTGTGCCTGAGATCAAATGATAGCATGTGTCTGTGCCTGAGATTGATGACATCATATTTTAGACGATTAAATTTAGATGATATGACATCATAGTCCATATATGATGTCATAATGATGTCATTAGTGATGTGTGACAGAGGTGTGACAAACAGATTTGATGTGTGACAATAGTGTGACATCAGTGTGACATAATGGCTCAGCCAACTTATCAAATGGCTCAGCCAGTTGCTAGAATGACTGAGCCATATATATCAATATTGGCTGGGGCAGGTCAACCATTTGGTTGAAGGCTGAGCCAGAAAACAGGATTGGCTCAGCCAATATGCCCAGCCAACCTATTGGCTGAGACATAGCTCAGCCATTCCCAGCCATATCATGCTCAGCCCAGCCACCTTCAGCCATAGGTTAGAAATATTGTCCAGGGCTGAGCCAATGGCTGCAGGTGGCCCCAGCCAATGGTGGCTCAGCCCATGGCTGGGGAGTCTCTTAGATTGCTGGCTGGGCAATTTTCGACAATCTAAGAGACTACCTCAGCCACATGACTGAGGTGTGAAAACTGGTATGCGAAGCGACTGAAGGCCATCGAAGAAGGCGACGTTCGCCAGCAGCCCTGCACGTACACGGAGTGGAAGAGCTCTCAGCATGGACCTGCGACGATTCGAAACCTACATAACCACATTGACTGTACTTCGGCCCAGCTCATCGAATCGCGCTCATTCACTGGCAATACGGTATGATTAAAGCAACCCACTCAGTTATCCATACAGTACTTTTCTGTGTCGTAGAGTACTCGGTGTTATACCTGTACATAGTAGTATCTATCTTGCTGTCTATCATATGATCCTTGCGCTCCTCAGGCTTCCGAATCCTGATAGCTTCGGGTTCTCTCCCGTAAACTGAGTATATTGTGAACCTTGTGTTGTCGGGCAGACTGTTGTTGAAGGCGAGTGGATAGCCGGTAAGTACATCTAAGCGCTTAGGGACGTGGTGTGAAGACGGAAATTGACATCCTGGCGCAAAGTTAGGGGTTATCCTCACGTTGCCATGCGACACCAAATCTGGAGACGCAACTGTCAGGGCAGGCCTTTCCGCTCTTGCCCCACAAAATTGTCCACGGTTCAGAAGGAGGGTCTCCCTTCGGAAGGGACGACAATACAAATACAATATGGGATACCGGCTCGTCGGGGATCTGAATTGAGACGAGCCCTGGCGAGTCCGACGGACACCCACAGTTCTTCTATGTGCTTGTCAAAGGGAAGTCGTCCAAAGGTAAGCGTTGTTCCACAATTATAATGATACCACAGTGAGATCTGCGGTGACAAATCTGGTGATGCTTTGCAAAGGAGGCGTACATGGCAATGGCTAGGCCGTTCGAAGGTAAGCGTTGATCCACAATTGCCAAGCTACAACACTGAGATCTGTGACGACAGGTCCGATGAATATTCGCAAGGGAGGCGTACATTGTGACGACTAGGTAACTCAGAGATAAACCGTTGCATTGTGTGCTCAACTCTATCTAAGCGACGGATCAGGCTCAAGATTACCTGGGAAAAACGGAGACCAAAAAATCTCCTGATGAGGATTGTTGTGACACTGCTTGAGTACTGCCTGTCAAAGTTCCAAATCGGAGGGCACCTCAGTCATATGGACTGGACAACCCCTAAGGTATGTTTTTTGCGTCAATCCAGGCACCTAAGGAAATGTACCCTTTAGATTGATCCAGGCCTGGACCTGGATTTTCTGGCTGGGCCAGCATCCATAATGGAACCAATCCAGTCCAATCTTTGTCCAGTTGGTCCTGGACTAAACTCTTTCAAACCCAGTCCAGTCCAGCCCAGTCCAGTCCAGTATGACTAATCACAGGGTGTCTGGGGTCTCTGGCACCAAAATTCTGGATCATTTTCCCCTATTATTTCCCAATACTGCTTGTATTGCTACTATACCTCCCTATTAGTGGCTACTCAGATAGAACTACCATAGAACAAACAATATCAGCCTGTATTAGATGTTGATCTGGTAGCTGGATTAGTCCAGGGATGCTACTGGACTGGTCCAGGTATAGGCTATATAACACTATATATGATCAAAATCAAGTGGGGAATAGTGATGTCAGATCTACTAAAAATAGAAATGACATCATATGATGTTCATCAATCAAAATGACAATTACCATCAATGACATCATCTTACATCACATCAAAAGTCAATCACCATCAATGACATCATCTTACATCACATCAAAAAGTTAATCACCATCAATGATATCATGCAGATCAGGCACATCAATGACATCATGATTGTCAGGAACAGGCACCTGATGTGATGTAATGATCTATATGATGTCACCTAATGACATCACATCACTGTCATCACACTCATTTAGATAAGATCTTGAACATCATTGAGCCATTCCTCTAGCATCTACCCAACGGATAAGGGAGATATGGGTATCATCAGAAAGCGTTTCAGAAGGGCTTTTCAGTGGTACTACTTGTGTGAAGAATATATTCTTTCTTACCTACCATACTAGGCAATTACTTGTAATTGACCATAAAATTGTGTTTATATTGACAGTTGCACCACAATGGAGAGGGTTATAACACTCTAACAGCATCAATAAGGTGTTAGTGCATTGAAGGTAGCTATTTCAGGTGTTCTACCCATTATACCTTAAGCTGGACCACCAGTATGCACATAACTGTTGCGATGCATAACAATCTGCGAATTGGACCTAGGCCAGTGCAGAGCAGCACATTTCTCTTTGTCAACACTGCCAATGCTCTTAAGGCATATCAAATGTTGCAACTGGATACAGGTAAGCATGATTACTCATATGCAGGGAATGGTAGAGCTCTTCACATACAATGTGCAAAAAGCCAGTATTTGCCTGATACTGGTGGCTGTGCATATTCCCACACTCCTAGGCATGCATATTTGGAATCTACACATAAATACCTGTAGAATGAGATAGGCCGCACAGAAATCGGACCAGTCAATGCTACAATATAGCCCAAACAGTCATTTTGAACAGCTAAGTTGCAAAAGTGCAATGAACAACCACTTCAATGTCGTTCATAAGAACATCTTTGGCTATATCTTAGTCAGTTCTCAACCGTTTCCTATGAAAACTACTGCATTCTGATCCCCCAGTTGTACCTGTTACTGCTATGCTATCCACAAAAATTCCCACACTTGTCAAGGGCTTCATTTTGGACCATCTTTTGTTTGTTTTCGCATTTTTGCAACATATGTGCCATTGTTCATGCTATTTTGGAGCTTTAGGAATGCAAAACCAATTTTATGTATGGTTTAACATACACTCTACCTCCTCTTATGCATTGGAGTGCCCAGAGACTCCATATATTGTGTGTATCAGCCAAGAAATCCTCAATGTTCTCCGTTTACATAGATCATTGCATTCTGGAAAAGCAACAAGCCCCATGTTTGTGATATAGCCAACACTGGATTGTAGGGTACTGATGCCCCTTCAATTATATGGCAAGAGAGCAGTGTTAATGACCATTCAATCCAGTGAAAACTGGCTTCGCAGTGGAGTTTGCTGGTGAATTGAGCATTCGAGGCACATTTGCAGTGCATGTTTATCAAGCATTCTAAAGTGGGGAGTACCATTGGAAAGCCCCTGAAATTCCCTTCCCAATGGTACCAAGATCATTCTTATCGGTGGAAAATTGCTTGAGATAGAGTGCAGACAATGTCTGACTTTGTTATCTAAATGAGTGTGATGACAGTGATGTGATGTCATTAGGTGACATCATATAGATCATTACATCACATCAGGTGCCTGTTTCTGACAATCATGATGTCATTGATGTGCCTGATCTGCATGATATCATTGATGGTGATTAACTTTTTGATGTGATGTAAGACGATGTCATTGATGGTGATTGACTTTTGATGTGATGTAAGATGATGTCATTGATGGTAATTGTCATTTTGATTGATAAACATCATATGATGTCATTTCTATTTTTAGTAGATCTGACATCACTATTCCCCACTTGGTTTTGATCATATATAGTGTTATATAGCCTATACCTGGACCAGTCCAGTAGCATCCCTGGACTAATCCAGCTACCAGATCAACATCTAATACAGGCTGAGATTGTTTGTTCTATGGTAGTTCTATCTGAGTAGCCACTTATAGTAGCAATACAAGCAGTATCGGGAAATAATAGGGGAAAATGATCCAGAATTTTGGTGCCAGGGACCCCAGACACCCTGTGATTAGTCATACTGGACTGGACTGGGCTGGACTGGACTGGGCTTGAAAGGGTTTAGTCCAGGACCAACTGGACAAAGATTGGACTGGATTGGTTCCATTATGGATGCTGGCCCAGCCGGAAAATCCAGGTCCAGGCCTGGATCAATCTAAAGGGTACATTTCCTTAGGTGCCTGGATTGACGCAAAAAACATACCTTAGGGGTTGTCCAGTCCATATGACTGAGGTGACTTCGGGTCCCGGTTGCCAGTTGTGAGCACACCGCACTGCACAAAGATATGACAACAAGTCTGGACGGGACATCCACACTCGCACTCGGGATCCTCGGGAATGTTAAACCAAAGGTAATACTCCCCGATAGGTGCATGATTAAGAATAGCGCGGCAGAAGCGCGCGCACATCTTGGGATCGCCATTGACATGACGGAGGTAGGCGCCGCCATTGGCGTACGCAGGGGGGAGGGGCTTTCCTTTCGGATCGCGCAGTACTAAGAACTGATGCCCTCGATAGTCCGGGTCCCTGGACATGGTAGTCCAACGGTCCAAGGCAGAGTCGGCGGCGTCCTTGCGGACGCTGTCGAGAGATGTAGCCGGGTGGCACCGAACGAACGGGAGCCATGCCAGT
>JANDKE010000791.1:0-20071 GCA_027627275.1 Coprinellus aureogranulatus | reverse complement strand
CCCGGGCTCCCCTTCCGTGCAGCGGCCACTGGCCCTAACTCGTTTTCTGGCGTCGCGCACGTCCGCAGCGCAGTTTTAAGCCCGTCATTTCGGAATCTCACTCGTAACGACCATCCTCAGCTGGATACGCCTTGTGGTTCTGGCATGCAATCAGAATGGATCTAGAGGTCAAGGTCAGTGTCCTAGACGTGGATCAATTGGCGATGGAGAGTACTGAATTCCCTCGTAATACGAGCCGCAGACGGTTGAAAGTGTGGCGTCGTCACGCATATCGAACAGGCTCTACCGAAGGTACGCACTCGTAAATTTCGGATGACCGAACGAGAAATGGCTTATTTGTTGTACTTCGCGACGTAGAACTCATGAACGATAAGTAACATTGGACGGGACGGACAAATGATGCGCCAAGGATGGGAGCCTCTCATTGTCACCTATCGCCCGATGCATGCGTCCTGCACCTCAATCTGACCTTTCTCATTCCTCGGAGGTCACACACACGGGTTCAAGGTTAGTTCTTGTCATGTTTCAAGACAAGCGAGAGGAAGACTGGCTGACTGCATGCTGTCGACCGTAGACTCACCGTGTATCATGCGTAGGCCATATAGACAGCGTCTGACCTTATCTAGGACATCGCTAGGCTTAGCAGGCTTCGGGGCTGGATTCTCCAGGTGAGTAAGTCTTCTGGAGTCATTCAATTTGGTTGCTGATCGCATGACCAACTTCGAAGACCGGTAGATCCCATGATAGGCACGCGTGGAGGAAGGAGGTTCTCATTCAAGCTCAAGACTTGGTCACCGTTGATCTGCCATCTTATGGGAGGTTTAGCGGTAGTTCCCAGTATGGTATGTTCTTTGAGCTATTGTTCTTTTGTGCTTGCTCCTAATCCCCCTTCTACCAGCCTTGCCGTCCAGTACGCTGCTGTCGTCGGTGGGTTTAGGCCCTGTTGTCGTTATTGTTGAGTCGTCGTCGTATGTGGATGTATGTATATATTAACAACGACAGTTGTTTAAATCTGTATCCTATCCTCCCTATGCGCTACAAATTGGGTCGCGGTCTCCCTGGCCGACACATGTTGTTTCCATTTTGGGCCGACTCAGACTGCGTTCAGTCTGGAGCTTCCGGATTTGTTGACAACGTGTTGACCAGATCGAGAACTCAGATCTCGATGCCAGAGATTGTTTCCGTTGGTGGTCGTTTGCAGGCTCAACAACTTGAGCTCCGATCCCTCATTCCGTCTTCGTTTCTCTTTCCACTTGCTGCTACAATCTTCTATCCATCTTATGGAATTCAACCTGAATCACTTCGTGGGCCACCTGTTCGGCAATGACCCTGACCCTGATGAGGAGGACCATCCAGTGAGTGTAGGATGAATTCCGAGCCAGTCAATATTGAACGTTGACACCTGCCGTAGGTGGACTGGAGTCATTGGATGGGCAACGACAGCACTGCTGTGGAGCTGCGTCAGCTATCTCAAAGCACGACCTTCGAAGACGGGGACCTGGCGACTGTGGTGTCAAGCTTCGGGGCACATCCTTCACTCCCCAGGCTTTCAGAAGGCGAGGTCCCATATACCCGCGATCTGGATGCGATACTGCTGTCACTCCTGACTCTCCGAACAATCTTGAAGACTATTCCGTCTATTCCTTCCTACGCCTCCATCATCCAAACAACACGTCGCACCGTCCTTGAACACTGGCGCGATGTCGCCGGGTGGTGCTCATTCCTCATTCGCTGCCTTACTCCCTGCCTTCAGGACACAAATGCAGAGATACTGGCTTTCATCATAGCCTCCCTTACCCGCGAAGCAATCTGGTTCGAAGGGTCTCTGATCTCCGTTCCCTATACCGTCAACCTCGCCTTAGAGCTCTGGACCTCGGAGGATGTTGGACGAAAAGTGATCTTTTTGGAGAACGATCCAGACCAAAACAATTCCAGCGACTTCATCTGCTGCCCTCTCGTCCACGTTACCGCTTTGTGCCTGACGAACAAAGAGGCTCGGTCTTATTTCCTCCAGCGTGTCCGGAGGGATGGCATCGCATCCGTGGTCTTCAGCTGCCTCAAGGATCGCATGAAGCGCCTCTCCCACGGGCAGATTGGAGTGGGCCGTGACCACCCGATAAGACGTATCAGCATCTTATCCCAGCTTGCGAACGTTGGGCTGAAGCTGATGGTCGACAAGGAGCTCAACTTCGAGCACTCAATTTCCGAGTCGAAATTCTTTTACTGGATCACGTTCATGGTCAAAGCGGTCAACCGACAGGTGCTTGCCCGCCTTCGACTCGACTCCGATTCCTCTGACTGCTACCCAATCCCTGGCTACTCGTCGATGATCATGAACCGGGTCATCGATGGGGTGATCCACATGTCCTTCCAACATCGCCTCAAGAATCTTCAGTACATCGTCTCAGCTGGTGTTCTTCAAGTTTCCCTATCCGTATTCACTCCATGCATCATTTGGAAAGAGGAAAATGATAGGAATGACCTCTGCATGGCCGCTCTCAACATGGCAACCGTCGTTTTCGTTCACTCGCCTTACCGCGCTGTGGGGCTGGAAATTTCCCGGGAGTTGGGAAAGAACATCTTTGCGGAAACAGGTGCAGCGCTGCGCGCTTACTCGGCGATGGGGAAAGCATTTGTCAAGTCCAGCCTCGAGCTCCACTACGGACGCATGGTTCCCGAGACGCGTCTTTCAAAGCGTTCTCAGATTTGCTCGAACATCGGGGTGAGTCAATCCACATGTCCCATGTTGAGTGAATGTGGTACTCACCGTCAAGCACCAGTGTGAAATTGCAGGGTCCGTCCGCCTTTGTACGGGAAGTCAACTGCAGACCACTGTCTTGAAGTGTTCGGGCTGCCGTAGGGTGGTGTACTGCTCGAAGGCATGCCAGAAGAGCGATTGGGATAAGCTACATCGGAAGGAATGTGGAAGCTTGCAGGAAGGTGAACGTCGTAAGTCGTCCTTACAGCATGCTCCGACGTATAATTGCTGATGAACTGCTCCCAGGTTTGGGCGAGGCTTCTCGCACAAATTCTGGGTGTATTCCTCTCCGTCATGGAATGGAACTTGCCACCTATCTCGAAGCCATTGTAGCGAGAGACTACAGATCCCACGAGATCTCATCTCCCTACCCAACAGGCATTTTCAATGCCATCCTCATCGAGATGCCACTTATAACCGATATGGTGCCAGAAGAGCGGTTTCTGATTTCATACGCGCAGTCCCCAGACCACCTCCACGGGCGGTCCCTCGACAGGATCTGTGCATATATGCAGGATTCAATTGGGAACCCTCACCAAATCAAGCTCGCACATATAGTTGGCACGTACGGAAAGGATTTTCTCGCGGTCCTCGCTAGATTCAAACACACTGTTTCGCCGTCCGGAAACGAATACAGACTCATGAGCACCATCATTTCTCCCCTTTTTTATTCGCTAATGGAGACTGACAAGATCACGACCTCGTAGCACACCTCATACTTTGTATCAGTTGGTAGAGTCATGCAATTTTACTGTTGAAAGAACCAAGCACTCCGCATCCTTTCCAGAACCTGCCCAATCGCTTACTATCTCGGTCTCGCAGTTGAGGAATCGCCTCTCGGAGCGGGCGCCTATTACTCTTCGTTCTGTGAAGGTAACCGGAAAGACCCACTTGCGGCAGAATGGGCGTGATTTCCCTTCCAAGACGTTCTCTACTCTGCTAACCTGGATAGCGAGCTAGAATGCATCTTACTCTACGTCTAAGTACAGTTTTTATAAAAAGTTGGTTGTTTTTACGATGTGGAAGTGAACAAGTAGGTCGACATCGCAGGTAGAGGCGTCCGCGGCGAATGCCGAGACGGGCATTCGCGCGGGCGAATTTGACCCCGCGCTCTTCAAGATCGAACCACGAACACCCAGTGGCCCATAGTAGCCGGACGCCCATCTCAAGAGAACGCCTTCCAACACTAAAGACCTCAAATGTATTCCTCGACGAATGGAGGAATGGAGGATCGGTATTGGGATTCGGGCGTGCGATCGGCGTCGGGTTGAGAATCGGTTCGTTTCCACCTCCATTTCTTCCGATACCCCCGTCTTAATTTTTGGGTTTCCCCGTGTACCTCGTGAGCCGAAAGGGTCCCTCTCTTTATGTTACAGCGCAAAGTAGACCATTTGGACGCCCTCCACCGCAGCTCAAGCCAGCAGGTCGAACTATGTTGGATCGACTCGGAGGGCTACAATTTTGGCCTTCGAGCGTGCAGTGCACCGGGGTCCGATTATGGTTCACCGATGTCCAGAGGTACGGAACGGTCAACTGAGACCTCTCTACTTCGTTTTGTGCTGTGTGACTTCGTGCCTTTCTGGGCCGTATCCTCGCTTGGGGAGCTCGGCGCACGAGTACGCATGGGGCTTCGTTTCCAGATTTACCCCGTAACAGAAATCACACTCCTGTACCTCCTCTGAATACCACCTATCAGTTCCTCTAATTCTCCTACTCACTCCGTCTGCGAGATCAAAGCGTGAGTTGTGATCCCATCGGACGAGGTGTGTGGAACACTTTATTCAATCTAACTTCTATCGACAGGTTCCTACTGGTTCGTGGTCTCATCGACGATCATGAACCTTCCCCAATCCGTGCCCAAGAACCCATTGTGAAGCCAGCTGCAGTACTGTACCCGTTTGTGTGAGTCAAAGCGCCGTGATGTTCGTTTGTCCCTTCTCTTCTTGTCTCCACTCATCCCTCTCTTAACCGTAACGCAGCAAACAGTTCGACCTCTGGAGTGTGCCGATGTACTGAGGGAGGGAAGATACGAGAAAGGTGGCGGAATTGTGGAGAGAATTCAAGGTGGCTCTCGTCTCCCTCATCCTCGTATAAACCCCTACTGACTGAAGTTGCGTGTATCGACTTTGCTCCTAAATCGTGACGCACACCCAACTCATACCTTCCGCCGGCACCTCGTCGTTCCCAGTCACAAGACGTTTCGTGATCTGGGTGCGAAAAATTGAGGCCGAGCTTTACCAGCCATATAAGAATGAGCCGCCTCATTCTTCCTTTCAAATCGTTTCTTACTTGAACCATCACTGTAGCATTCTCAGCCATGGCCCCCGCATTCGTCGTTATCAATCATCCCCAATGGGCACTAGAGCCAACCAGTGCCTTAGCTGGTATCTACAGCAAACTATCGCAGGTGTCAGTCTGGTCAAGGTCGCTCGTTTCCTTCTCCTTAATATCTGACGCCCTTGTCGCTAGACCGCCTATCACTCCCTCTGGGCCTCCCCTTCCCGTTGTGGTGCAGTGTCTGCCAGGCGATGTACTCGACTTGGAGCCCATTGCTCAGATTGTTGAGCGTTTGAGTGGGGTGGAGAGAAATCCGGCAAACGCTTGGGAGGGGTTTGTGAAGGACGTTGTTGCTGCTCTGGAAGCTGCAGACCTGACCGTGCTCCCCCATATCGACACATTCTTTGGAATAGTCCAGAGCCGTACTGCAAATAAATACGTTGCTATTGAATGGTCATACGTTGGTTATCCTCTCACATAGCCTCGTATTTTCTCATGCAGCCCTTTGTAGGGATACCGATGACAACGATGCCGTTTACCACATATTTTCGACTTTCATCGCTGCCTTTATCTATGTCCTCGCCGGCGGGAACGACAACCTTAAGAAGTGGGGCCTCAAGCGATACATGGGCACCGAGCGGGTCAAGAAGAACACTGCATCGCGTTTGGAGGGTCCAGTCCCCGTTTTGCTCTCCGACTTCCTGAAGTCTGTGAAGGGGTTAGGGAGGAAAGGAAAGGAGAAGGCGAAGGAAGAGGTGTCCATTGGTTCAATCACGGTACCTGATTCTACTTCCGCCGGTGAGTTCTACCTCAACGCGAACTCATTTGCGTTACTGACTTCTTTGAATGCTTTGCAGGCCCTTCCGTGCAGGTCGATGTCGATATCCAGCCTCAGATCGAAGAGCGTGTGTCGCCTTGCCTCGCGGAAAATAGCGACTTCCAGTCCGGAGAGAAGGTGCCGCTGTCGTTCGAGGGTAGGGCCACCTCTGCAGTCCTCGAAGGAAACCCGTCACCTGGCCCTGCCGTCAATGCTCCTCAGCCAAAACGGAGCCCCTCACCCATACAACTCGAAGGCAACGCGGTTGACAGTGAACCAACCGCTGAGGTCTCCACCGTCCCTCGCCTCACCAGTAACACTGTTGGAGCCCTTCCCGATCATCTCGTCCCTACGGACTACTTGCAGGATCTCCCGGAAGCATTGCGTTTTGTGCCTTTCATGCACCGCCGCAAGGCCTACGGGATTCAGGTCGTCCATGCTGATAGGGCCCGTTTGACTCAGGTCAATGGGCCATTTCAGCTGGTTCGCAATCACGAGGTGCTTCCCCCCTTCATCCTCTTTTACTTGCGCTCACACGGATGGAGCGACCGTGTCATCGAGGTTGTTGCCATCGCTTACACTTGTGAGGCTACCCTGACAGGCTTTCTCACCGCGATGAGTCGCGAGAACATGCCGTTGTCGGAGGCCTCGTTCCTCTGGCACGCTTTGAGTATGCACGCCATGTAAATTACGTAGTACTGGTAGTATCCTCAGTATTGCACTGTGTCGTTTCAAGAACTTGAATATCGTGATAACCCTCATCTGGCTACAGGTACTAGTGGGGTCCAATCCGGATCTGAATAGTGTTGAAAGCCTTGGCGATTGTGCGTCCGTTAATCCTGACGTTCGGATGGAGCGCTATGGAATTGATAATGTCCATATGGTTTTCCTCGTCATGCAAACGGTTTGGACGTCGTTTAGATATACGGTTATCGGCGCCTACCAGCCATACTCACACAAGTTGTGGAGCGCGCATACGATATGCCCCGTTGCAAGGTTTTAGTTGGGATAGTACCGTACTACCAAGCTGTGTTCCGGGACTATTTCCGAAACTATTGACTATGTATTGCTCTGGAGGATGGGGGAAACACTGCGAGTAGCTGATTACTATCCCCCGGTCACGACTACGTATAGAGTCACAGGTTCAATGCACTAGCAGTAACAGGAGTAAGCAGATAGCTAGGACGCGTTCCAAATGAGCAGTGTCGTCGACAAACAAATAGAAGATAGACGTACTGGAATACTGCGGGGGAATGGACAAAGTTGTAGGGGGAAGTCGGGTTAACTGAGAGTCTAGCATTTGGGAACTTCTTCAGCCAGCCTTCGTCGTAGGCGTTTACAGGTAGATTCTTGGGAAATGTAGTCTTTTGGCTCAGCTTGGGACTGTTCGGATCGTAAACCCTAGGCCGCGGCCAGTTCCCCCGCTGGTTTTCCAACCGGCGCTTGATTAGATAGACTGAATCGAGAACGTGTAGAAACATAGTGAGCTCTTTACTTCGCCAGACAGGTGTGAGAACACGGTAGTTGGGGTTTTTGACTGTCGCCGCTCGCGCGATCCCGCTTTGAACATTGTCGTCCTCCTCCTCGTCGCTTGACATACCGTCGATCGACAGTCTTTGAAGGAGGGGAAGGTGTTCTTGGAGTGCTGGCAGAGTTGCAAGAGCCTCTACTCTACGCTGGAAGAGCTATGGAGCAGGGAGAGAGCAATTAGGATGCGCGATTCTCCAGGAGGATGGATGAACTTAAGTCTTACGTTGTACTTCCTGACATACCCTCCCTTCTTCGCCTTCTGTTTCGGCGTCTCGCGGAAGGATTGCTTGATAGTCTTCACCCGAGTCAGGAAGGCCACTCTGACTTTCTCTGCATCCTCGGCACCAAGTTTACGCTTTGCTAAATAGTGCTCGGTGAAGACTAAGGCCGCCGACTGATTCCATACGCTTGCAGAACCGCCGTTGACGTCGATCTGGAAATCGGAGACGGTGCAACATCGCGCATGCGGATCGGACTTGACGCGCTCGACAAAGATATTCGAATCTTGGTCAGAGACAAAAGGAGACTCGTCATGGCTGTTCAAAAGTGCATCAATTTCATCCCGAACGCCTCGCTAGAGTTGGAGGTCAGTCGGGGAAGGTGCCTCAAGCTACTGTTACAGAACGTACTGCAAGGGTTTTAACGCTTTCTGCCCTTCTTCGTGGCGTGATGTAGGTCTTCCTCCGGGGTTTGCTCTGCTTCGAGGATTGGAAATTCTGAGACTGCTCTTCATGCGCTCTCTCCAGCTTCTCCAAGCGGTTGAGGACGGACGAGAACTTTTCGAGGAGTGTGTCATTGACATTCGAAAGTCCAGAGGATAGCTCCTGGATTCGTTGAAGTAGCTCTTTATACCGCAGAATAGGGTCATGATCGTGCCCATTCGAACGTTGAGATGCCTAAAGAAATGCAGAATCCTTCAAGCAGCCGCAACGAAACGGGATACTCATTTTCTTACCTCAGGTTCAACCTGGCTGGGGCTAGCGCTCCTGGTCGTTGGATCTCGCTCTTCAGAGAGCATATGACTGTCAATAACGACCGAAGCACTTCGTGAACGAGTTCTCAGCTGCTCCATTGCTTCGCGAAGGTTTTGCTGAGACTCGACGATGGTAGGCTCAGGCTTCATAATGTCAGAGCCCGCATCGGTCGGCTCTGGCGATATATCCGAGAGGACATGGGTCGAATGTTCTGGCGACCCTCTCGGGCTGTCTTCCATGAGGTCGTCTGCAATCTGTAACCTTTCATACCAGGATCTACTTCCAGTAGCCTCGGGCTGGGGTACAGACGAGGGAGATATGGCACCCCTAGAAGCCGTCATGATAGACGACGATGGGCGAGAGCCTCCTTCCTGTGGACCTTGTGAGACAACAATTAGTCGAGAGCATAAAGATCTTACCACTCTGTTCCTCCACTTAGGGGACTTCCTCCTGAATCCGGTTGACGTCAAGGATACTGCCCGAGAGCTGGCCGACCCTTGCGTACTTGTGGATTGAGGCGACACTCCTCTGCTCCACTTAGATACAAAGCCCCGGCTTCCATGAGGCGAGTGTGCGCCATAGCCCACAGAACCATTACGAAGATATTCCTGCGCACTTGAATACGTTGAATTCGACTGCTGAGAGGCCGCTTCCTCTTGTTCCCTTCTTGACCACGCGTTTTCTGATGTTGACATCGCAAATCAGTTGCTGCATCATACTATTTGAGTGTTACTGACGCTGTATACGTGGAGAGACCATAACTCTTAGTCTTCACCCAAACTTGAGTCGACAGTTGAGGGTGAATAGTGCGCCAACGCGTCTAGATCTGTGGCAGGCTAATATTAATATTGATCGAAGGCTGATTGCATCAACCTGATGTCGCTTTGACCATGACGCATGCACCACCGTCCTTGTCTCAAGCCCGATGCAGGATGTGGAGTAAAGGCGCGAGATTCTCATGGTGGGCATAGCGCGTTGAAATTGGCAAGGGGTTAACACTACATCGTTCACAGGGTCAAAGCAAGTTGGATCTACTCGACACGCTTCACAGAATTCATAGTATATACATCAAGAATATTCCGTCAATCTTCCTGGGTAGCCTCGGCACCGGCGGTCTTGTTGAGGATAGATGTAACGAACCTGGGGGTATACTCATTACCATGCGACTGAATAGGAAACAGATGACTACTCACTTGGAGGCAACCCTGTCGACAGTGTCCCTCTTGAAGGCGGGAGAACGCAGAAGAGGTTTAACGACTCCGACCTGAAAGACGACGACATCTCCCTTCCAATCGACGTCCCCGACAGACTTGATAACATGGTTGACCTCGAAGCTCGGGTGGGTGAACCCATAGACCAAGAATTCACTTCCACGGTACTTGATGAAGGAGTGACTAACAAGCGCATCTCGGGGGGCATTGAAGAACGCGTCGATCTTGACCTCGGGGATCCTTCGCTTGTTATATTTGAGGTGAGTGCTCTTCAGTTGAAACATGAGAGTGCGAGTGGTGATCCTCCCAGATTCGTAGACGTAACCCTTGACGGTTTCCGGGAGCTGAGGGCGAGTTCGGCGGTAGTTTCGCCTAATGGATGGCTGCAGGAGGGTCGTCCGGCGACGACTACGGGCCGCAATAGTCAAAGTCTTCTTGAAGGAAATTTCTTTCTCGAGGTGATAGAGCGTGAGCGAGCTAGCTGAGGAGAGAGCGATGGCTGCGGTATCGGCTTCTAAGCGGTCCTTAAAGATGTAGAGCGGGCGCGTCACTAGAGGCCCGAAGTGAGTGATGAGCACACGCACCATTATCTTCGTCCAATGTCTGGTCATGCGACGACCGTTAAACATGGCTTTCACAGCAGACATGGTGGTCTGAATGAATACGACGAGAGATTTGTGAATAAGTGTCTCACTATTATGCTGGTTAACAAGAGGGTCCCAGGGACGTACCATGGCAAGCGTCGAGGCTGTATGGAAATGCACAAAGGGAGATGTGAGCGAGCGACTTGAGATGGAGAACGGGAGATAGAGAAGTTGTGCAGAGAGTAGTCGCGTTTATATGGGATTTTAGAGGCTCGTATCTCGGCGATCTCAGGGCCAGGTAGCCCATGCACTGGGGAATAGGCCGTGAATCTTCGCAAGACAGGACCATTAATGCCGGTTGGGGCTTTACCGCTCGCTCGCATGCCATGAGGCCTCGCTTAATGGGGGTCTAGATATGTCACCACAGTGTACTGGGCTCCCATTGAGTCCGAAAAGACGGCACTAAAAAACGTGTGGCCTAAGCTGACTTCGAGATAGAAGGCCCCGATCGCCAAAAAACAAGCGTTCAAACCGTGGTGCTTACCGGGTGCGACGTCAGAAGGTTGTCAGAAAGCACGTCCCAACGCCATACCCCCATAGCCGAAATGAACCCCAATATTAATTTGATAGCAAATTCAGGAGCCCACTTGCTACATTCGTTCCTATTGGAGTGGATTTGTCTGGCCACACAATGCAAGTTCATCCTGGGCGCTTGACAGGGCGTCGCCGGTCCGGGACGGCTTCCAAATATGGACGAACGCTGGACGAACACGTTGCTTCCGCTATCTCTTGCTACATGCCTTCATGATCACACTCTTACACACACACACACCCCAAGACCTGGTGAGAATTTTCAGGAAATAATAGCGCACGGTTTCAAGGCATGATCCCAAGTCGACGGAGAGTTAACGATGGCGGGCATAATACAAGGTACCGCTCAATTGCAAGTACAAGCCACTTCCCAGCTGTCTCGTTCTCATCTTCGCTTCGGGTCTTTGGCGCGCTCAATGACGTCGAACCGCTACGGGACCTGTGAAGATTGGCTTGGCGATCCAATAGTATGTGGTCGGAGAAGAATTTCCTCAGTACCGTATGCGTTCGGTCGCGATCGGTCCAATGACCCCCCACGTTCGGATCCAGGTGGCATACATGCGCTAGTCATGTCTGCTTTGGGCTGGGGCCAGTTACCCGGTGCCTGGCGAGGGTATCCTTCTCCACTGTCGTAATTGTCCTCACCAAACGAAGCTGGGCTAGCTCCAAGATAAGTCATATTTGTCCCGACTTAAGCGCTGAATCGGCGACTAACACCGGCTCGGGACAATTAATTCAATGCAAGTAGGCGCCTCGAGGCAGATCCCTGACCTGTTGTTTTTACGAATTTGTGCCCCATATCTATAGCTCGAATCCGTTAGCCCCGCACCTTTCTCTACTGTCGTCCAAGCTTGCCCCAAGCCAGGTGTCTATTGCACGTCTCTCGCATCTACCTTTGCAACATGAACCAGCACGAACCATCCTCTAACCGTCCCTGCTACATATCCGGCGATTTAGTGGTGGAGGAAATCAACACCCATTCAATAAACCACCCCAATCGTGTCACCAGTCTCGATCTGTCGCCCGATGGTGCCCTGCTTGCCATTGGTGACATCTCCGGCAAGGTTACCGTACGTCTGTTTGCCGTTCTTGATTGTGTCTTCAGACTGACGCGAGCCGCCTTACAGTTGCGCGACATGAACAAAGACGGGAAGAAGATCGCGTTCCTGAAGAGCGGTAAAGACGTCAGGATAACCGCCATGACTTGGGGCCCGCGTTGCGATCCATGGACGCTCTTCGTTGCGTCAGCAAATGGATATATCAACTGTATTTCATTCTCTATGAAGGAACTCACCACAGACTTTGTACGTATATCTTGTCGGACGTACATCGTGGGGCGCTAGCTGACCAGGCTTGCAGAATCCTCGTATCACCGGCGTCAAGGTCTCCGGACTCGTTACTTACCTCGCGGTCAACAAAGACGGATCTCAGCTCGCCGCTGCCTACGCCTATTTTACCAAAGTGTGGGATCTCCCCTTCCCAGGTACGTCGCATCGAGTGCAATAGTCTGCCAGGTTCTAATAATCCGTAGATGGTGAGCCCCACGGTCACTCTGGTCGCCTGATCAACACAGGCTTTCCGAAACCCCACTGGCGGTTTACACCTGTTCGTGAGCACCCGAGAGTCGTAGGCCTTCAGTACCTGGACGAAGACATCCTTGTCGTCGCTTTTTTCAGCAAGATCGAGTGAGGAATGCATCATGCCTCGAAGCGGAATGGTTTGACTAACGAGAGCGCAAGGGCCTATGCTACTAGTGACCGATATCGTACTGCGTGGACCATCCAAGTACCGGACAACACAAACATGTAAGTCTACCCCTGCTTTGGATGTTGATGAGAGTCTAACACTTGGGTAGTGGCGCATTTTGTATCTCTCCTGATGGGAAACTCATTGCGGCGACAAATCTTCACTCAGGCATCGACTGGTACTCTTTGACCCTGAGATCCTGGATGTCTACGACGGAGATTCCGGACATATACGAGCAGAAGAGCTATCTACTCCCCGTCCAGTTCCTAACGGAGAGGACCTTTGCCTCCGGCCACAACGTCGGACAGATAACAACCGGATGCAACGGTTTTGCCGCGACGAAGGCTCTGGGTAAGAGGCGCGGGTCGCCATCTCAGTATTTGGTGAGTGCGATGCTGGTCATAGCCCGCTCTATTTTGAGGTTTTATGTCTCGGTCTGCAGACTGTTGCCCGCCTTTCAGAAGAAATGCGCATCGTGTACGCCTGCGCGAGCAGTGTTCTGGTGAACCGTTTCAAGCTCTCCGGCGCTCAAAAGATGTCTGTCTCAAGCTCAGCATCCCCATTTAACTCTCCAGAGGTCGCGAGGACTCGTACGTCCCCTACTCCACAGTTCTCGGCGGAGAATTTCGGCCTCCAGTCCTTCCAAGCGTCTCCACATGCATCGTCTACGTCTGGGCTTCGTGTAATAACCTCTCCCTCCTCTCCATCGATCTTTCAGACGCCGGCTGAACACCCTTTCGATGCTCGGAAGCCGCTCATTCAATCCACCTCAAAGTTCGACCTCCCGAAATCACTCGCCACTCCCTTCGAAACTCCTCTGAACCATTCTCGTATGCCATCGACTCGCGCCCCCACCTTCGAACCAACTGCAGCCTCTGCAGTGACACAACTGAACGACGACTCCGAAAAAGCTTCCTCCAATGCGACCGTCAAGCAGGATCCAGAGAGCCATCGGGACTTGGACTCGAAAGGATCCGATGCGAGGGGAAAACACGTCACCTTTGTGCAGGTCCGAACCGTCGAAGGTCACGTTGACGAGATCGAGTCCCAGTTCGGCGTTGACGCTCCTCCTTTCAATCCTCAACTTCGATCTCCCACCTCTTCTTCTCCATCACAGCCGCAGACCCCAAGTCTTCCTTCCAGTCCATCCGATCTGACGTCGATGACCGCCAGCGTCCCCAATTCCCCTTCGCCACCTCAGAGAGTGGACCCTCTGCGCCCAACGATGCTCGTCAAAGACCGCGTTCCTGAGCTGGGCAACCGTGGCACCGAGAAGCGTAGCCGCAGTACTGATCGGCGCGGGCGCCGCGGATTGGAGGATGACTTGGAAGAGGAGGAACGCAGTATAGGATCGATCATATACTCGCTACTGGGCGACACAATTCGCACTAACCCCAAGGTATCTTCCAGTGTAGTTTTGTGGCTGTATCACTCCTGACATCCTTATTAGGTTTTCGTTGCCTTCCTTGCCGCCCTGGTCGCCGCTTTGATAGTTCTGCTTCAATCGAAAGGTCATAAGACAACTGATTCTCTCCAGTATTCGCTCGGATTGGATCCTCAACTATCCCGACCCGAATCTTACCTCGGTGGTGCTTCGGATGGAGATCATGACTTCGACGATTTCGACGACTTCGAGGGAGAGACGGAAGACCAAAGGGATGGACGGGATACCTTGGTCATCACGCAAACGGATGTCCTCACTGTAACCCGGACAGTGACCTCGACTACCACCTCAACCGTAACCGTAACGCAGAAGCCCAGGCGCACTGCTGGGACCCAAAAGCCCCGCCGCCGTCAGTAGGGAATTTGGTCTTCGTGCGCGAGATGGGTTGACGCAAGGTTGACGCTGCCAGGGATCATTTAGGTAGTGTATTTCGTAGCCTCAATCGAAGCTGAATCATGATGCAAATCACTATGCCATTCAATATCTCGTCTGAAAAGTGCTGCGTTTCAAACCCTCCAACGACGCCCCGACGGTGAGGCCAAGTTTGGACCTCGGGCGGAAGGTCTAGGCCCTCATTGCGTCATGGGCGTGATGTCCCAATTCGGTAAGGGGTCACGCGCGATCTGTTCGCGCCTCGGTCCGGGCTCTTGAGTCTTGATATTGGGGTTTCTTGTTCACCGCCATGAGATAACGGCAAGCGCCTGCTCGTGGTCGTTGGGCGATCCTTCATTCCTGTTCGACTGGCCGCGTCAGTGCTTCTTACCTCGTTGAGCGGATCCCGGCTCTGCTGCGTGAGTGCTCTCTATTGCCTGTCCTCCATTAGCCTGCGCTTAACCCTTGAATTGCTTGGCGTCGCAGCCGTTCACAGTGCGTTCACTTACCATCTTTAACATCTTGCTAGGCAAAGGGGCTCTCGAGGGTCCTGGTGGTTCTTGTGAACTCGAAGCTCTTCCTGTCCTGCGCACCGCGCCCAGCAATCAGTGAGGGCGCGTCAGTTCGGGTACTCAGCGGTCTAGGAGTTGCTGTGGCTTATTGGGAGTTCCAGATGAGCTGTGTGGACCAAGGGAGATGCCAGCTCGCGGGAGGGTGTACCAAGGCACGTTAGCGAGAGGGAGATGATAAGTGACTTTCCGGTGAGCGTCACTTCTGTGACTGCACTAACAGCCTTACTCATGATCAGATGCTCTGCAAGACGTCCAAGATTTGTCCGGATTGCTATTGCTACTGCGTTCGCTTCTCGGCGCCTCTTGAAGAAACGAAGTTCTAGAACTGTTAGCGCTTGCTATGCCTCTTTTGGAGGCAGTAGGGCAAGAAACGCGTCCAGTAAAGCCCGTGATGGCCTATGTTCGGATGGAAGGACGCGGAACGTTGGCAATTTCTTTTCATAGCCAGTGAGTTTGTCTTTATCTGCTAGTGCTGTAATATCATCTCGATACATCTTCTGGGACAGAGCTGCCTGTTGCGTACCATCAAGTGGGTGCTCCCCGCACGGCAAGCTCAGCGTTGCACAGGAGCGCCGGATGCGGACGGTATATTGGGGAAGGGGGGTGACTGTTCAATTCTGGCCGCGTCCTTAAGCTACAATCATTCTTTCATTCATATTAACTGGATGTCGATTAGTTTCCTTCAAGGCGAAGACATTGTGATCCACCCTAGGCCTTGCCGTTTAATCCCAGTATCCGCGGGAGGATGCAATCGCTACTGATGGGTCTGCCTTTCTTCATTACTTTCCAAGCTGAATGGAAACACGTGGGCCGACCCTCCTGATCATGAAGCCATTCCCAGTGACATCTCCTTCAGCGGCTTTTATCTAACAGTGTCACGGTATTGTCGCAGGACTTCACGCATTGATACCCCTCCTCCATATTGACATGCTGATTCGCCGTTTATAGGTCACACCTTGAGAATTCTCAGTTCTGCTAGTGTCGGTATTCCATCCGTGAGGGGTCCTTTTTCCTTCCACTCACGCATGCACAATACACCTCATGATCTTCGATAACCTCCTCCATTAACTGGAAGTCAGACCGTACGCCCAAGCGACCTGTCGGCCTCGTGGGTGGAGGTATGTGAGAATTCAATGCCTGATATGGGTGTAGCAGACTGCGTTCACCCTGCGATCGCCCGATAAGGGAGGCCCACATGGCGCGGGGAGATATGTCCCTTGTCCGACATCCCTTGGGATAGGAAGAGCGGTGGACAGGTCTTCTCAACCCTTCGGGATCAGGACGAGCGGCGCACACGTTGCGTGACGCATATGTCGGAGATTATTTTTCTAACTTATTAGCAGATGGAGACGACCCCATCGTGACAACCCCACATCTTCATACCTTCCTCCGTTTTCCGACTGAAAGCTCGAATATCGATAACAGACACGACATGGCGATACATGGCGTGAATCGAACGCGCTGGCCAGGTCTGCAAGTCCTCCTCCTCCACGAAAGTCCGACACTATCTCCCGTCCGGCATGTCACTGTATGCCCCCCACACCTGCATGTACGTATTTCTCCGAAGCCTCTTATAATCTACGCTGAAGAACGGCCCAGAAAGTCGCAGCGTACCTCGACTACCTGGAAGTATTTCTTGAAACACACCCTGAGCGCGAGATGCGAAGGGAAGAACTCGTCCTCAAGCAAGCATATGAGATGGATTGGGACTTCATCTATGCGAATGCTGAAGAGCAGCTCGGTAGCCTCTCACTGAAGCAGAAAGAATACGATGCGCTTGCCAACGTATTGCTGCTATATCGCTTGATGGATGCCTATGGGTACGGGAATGGTGTCGATCTAGGTCTACCTCCCGCTCCGCCATACAAAAAGAGGCTGAATACACCTCCGGAAGGTCGTGTAAGTTTCCGCGTCACTTGTAAACCTGCAATACGACTTACTCCCTTTTAGGTTTACACCACAGGTCTCTGGGATTGGCCTTACCTGTTGCAGAAAGCGAAACGCCGCCTGGAAAGGTTCCAAGATTCAAAGCATATAGCAGCTCTTGAAAGCAGTCGCGGGATCCTCGAATCGATGCGGACGCTCTTCGCACTGAAGGAGACTTCAGAGGCTGTAAGAATTCTCGAGAACTTTCAGTACGCAGCCATACATCTCGCTCTAATTACGAACGGCTTTACTACGCCTCTCACCTCTGGTTCGGTAAGCAGTGCTTCCCCAAAGTAGGCGTAACATCTGGCCTTAAACGATCTCCCCCATGACCATCTAGTCCGTCCACATCCCCGATCTCCCACAGACGGCTGCGGGCTTCATCCAAGCGGTTGAATGGTACGAATTCTCACTGTTCTGGCATACAAATCAAACTGAGTGACATGCAGGTTGACACGCGAGCCTATGAGCCCTGAAGAACGGAAAAGCCTCGAAGAACTTGTCCGAGGGAAACTTGCATCCCTGAGGATACAACTCCTAGCCTCGGCCTTCATTAGTCCCATCATCTTGTGTAGCTGCTTTCGGATATCGTCGAGAAGTATGGCGAAGGAGTCTCTCATAGAGGTACGAACGCTTCATCCACTTTTTACGGTCTACTGAGCGCTGCGCAGGTGTTTATCAAGCTCGGTAATCAGCAACCTCGCCTTCTGCGTCAAGTGAACGGCCTCGTATGGGACACGGTCGGTTCATTGTCAAGATTTGAGAAGCCACTCTTGACCGCGGTGAACGATCTCTTTGAACGAATCCCATGGCAAGAGTTGGATGAAGTTGGCGTGGAGAAGGGGTGGTTCAGCTGGGAGAACTTTGAAGCAACCCAGCCCGGCTCAGCAGACCAGTCCGCCCCAGCAACCCAGTCCGCCCCAGCAACCCAAGCCGATCCATTGTTCCTTCCTGAGGGTAGTCCAGCGTTGTATGACAACGACGACGCCGACGCCGATGACAACGACGACGACGCCCCCAATAACGCCCTTGTCGAAGATGACACTGATCCAACGAATGCGGTCGAGGCAGGAGCCTTGACTGAAGTCCCTTTCCCCCAAGTCGGTTGTTTCCCACCCGCCCACTCCGCCTCGGGCGTCATCGCCACTGACGGCGCACATACCTCCATCCCTGGAACGGGAATCACTATCGATCAGTTGATATTCGCCGCTTCGACTTCATCAGCCAATCCCGAGCCTGTCAACTCACCTTCTAGCATAGACTCCACCGTCACAACAGCAGGTCGAAGGGTCGGAGGTGCGAGCGCCAATGGTTGGACACGCCACGGGCACCTCAAGCGGTGGAGGGGTCGCCCATGGCATTTCGAGCAGCGGACTGAGTGTCAGCAGCACTTCAGCTGGGGGAAATATTGGTAGCACTTCAAGCGGTGAAGACGAATCTGGGCTTCAGAATGGTTCCGGCAAGGCCAAACCCCCCAAGAAGCCCAAGAGGAAGAGCGTTTCTCAAGCTCACAGGGTGGCGAACGCGAAGAAGCCTAAGGGTTCGACAGTCAATTCCGTGTCTCCGAAATCGACCAGGGACGCGATAACCAAAGCTTCTTCGCCACTGTCATACTTCGCTGTCCCCTCTTCTGGTGGTGCCTCCGAGGCCAATTCTGCAATCACCCACACCATGAAGCCTGACGGCAACGTCGCTTTGAAGAACTCACACATGAGGTGGCCGTTTTCTCTGCAACAGGAAGACCCAGTCGCCGGGAGTTCGTTGGAATTCCCCATCGACGTCGACGAATTCTACGTGAGTTTTTGAACTTTGACATACTGAATAGTGCTCAGTTCCTGCCTTACAGTCTCATGGCTACAGAAACTTGTATATAGACCCATTTTCGTTCTCCGGCCATGTAAGAGTTGCTACGCCTATGTTCTCTTCTATGTGCTCACTGGGCGTTATTAGGTCACGGAGAGCGAGTCCGAGATATATAGTTTCGATCTGACACTGAGGACGGTTTCGCACTTCGCCGTTCAATACCACGTACGTCCCTGATTTGAAGGCGCGAGAATGTTCCTGACGTTCATGTCATACAGCGTGTAGAGGACCGCCAAATGATGTTCTCCATCGAATCCCACGTAAATTCCACCATTCAGTCGTCCCATGACCCTCTGTTCCTCGTCAAGGAATCGATGTCTATATTCTACGACTGGCATAATCGATTTGAAGACGGAAATAAGCCTGCGGCGGTTCAGGATGCCCAGAGGTGGAGAGTCTTGGTTTTCGAAAAGCCTAGGGAGGGGAGAAAGTATCCGTTGAGCGACTTCAAGAGTACTGTCGAAAGGTACATTGATAGCCACGGAAATCGTATCGTGATCCACAGTAATCCAACTCTTCTGTGACCTTGTTCAGATACTGAAAGATATTTCTCGCCAGACCAGTCCATCTCGTCCGATCCCAACGATGAGAGTCGGGTTCGAGTGGATACAATAGACCTAGTTGTCAAACAATCGACCATTCCCGTTGAAGCTCGGAGAAGGACGAAGATCTATCTGGTTCCTCCCATCGCATCAGTACGCCTTGTCGACAGCGACCGGTTGTATTGCAGCGAGACTGTCGCGTACGAAGCAACGCACCATCGGGCCATGAGGTTTTGGCGCTCACCTTCCCCTGCGCAAGTCCTGAGCTTTCACTCTGTGTCGCTAGAGGGCGCTATTGAGCACTGGCAGATGGCTCCTAGCGGATTGGGTGTTGCTATTACCGTTGAGGTTGGGGAGGTATACCTGGTTGTCGCAGACCCTGGCGATCAAGTTTTATTCGGCGCTACCGGGCTTCTTATGAAGCCGAAGGCCCTTGGCGTACCCCTCCGCTCGCGATGTGAAAGTATCATTCTCAAGGCGAATAACAGAGCGTGAGTTGCTCCTGCATTTCGATCCCCCAGTTCCAGATCTAACATCCTGACCTTCTGATAGTGTCATTCCTCCCTCCACACTTTACATGACATACACAATGAAGGACGCAGTGTGCCATAAGCGCTATTTCTACTCGACACCCCATCTCCAAATGACCCAAACTGGTTTGGCGCACCACCTCATCCTAGGCCAGCTGGCTAGTAGGGACCCTACCACGCTTGAGATTACTCTCCCCATTCTCTGCCGCCTCATGGTCTTCTATCACGACTTCATCCTCCGGGGAAGGTTGCTTCGAGGGCCACCGGTCGAGATCTGAAGGTCGAGGGTTTTAGTTACTTTCGATTTCAAGTCTTCTTACTGAAATTTGGTGGC
>JANDKE010000790.1:0-20071 GCA_027627275.1 Coprinellus aureogranulatus | reverse complement strand
ACAGACGGCGTACCGTGATAGACAAATGGAAGTAATTGGTGCGGAAATTGGTGTCGCCTTCTCTCTTCATGCCTTAACGTTGCTTGTACAGGTGAATTTCCGGGGCGCATCAACTCTGGGGGACTGCGGGTGGCATGACTATCCATCACCATACCGTTCCACTGTGACTCTGAGCTCGGTATCCTGCAGCGGCGGGTCAGCCTTGTCCTACATGTCTCAAGTCGCCCCTGACCCTTGGGCCGCTGAAATAGACGCCGACATGCTGGAGACTGTTCGGCCAGATGAGGGAGGGGTAGCCTTCCCTTCACCTGATGTGCTCGTTGGTGTTGAAGACCCTTCCGTCGTCCGTAGCGCCTCGTCAGAAGTGAGAGGGGAAGTATCTTTGACTGGAATCTCCCCATCATCCGATACTCTCACCGACGTTGAGGTCTCTTCCGTGGTCTGTGGCTCCTTGTCAGAGGTGGGAGAGCAGCCATCTTCAGCCATCTCGTCCACGCATAGTGTCGAGCTCTCTGCAGAATCCCCGATCATCCCTCAACGACCAGCCTCCACAGTTGAGCTGGAGCTTTCGACACCACCGCCGATCACCCAACAGCCCTTAGCCTCCGCGGTTGGGCTCTCTGCTGTGCCCCCAGTGGTTATGCAGGATCCGGGCTCTATCAGCCGCCGCGCATCATTCCAGCTGGCGGGGCCGCTTTCTGCATCTCCCCAGGGTGGATTTGGGGTATCTTCCCATCGCCGTAGCTCTATGATATTCGACATCGACGACGATCCCTGGCGCTCAATGGCCGCTCCTCCACTTATCAATATCGACCTCGAAATGGACGATCCTTGGGTTCCAGCAATTGCCAATTCACCTCTATTGGCTTCGGAAGTTGACGTGGTAATGCGATCCAGCGGACCCGCTCCTTTAATCAAATCTGGGGTCGTTCCAGGTGAGTTGCTACTACAGGTTGCGGACCTTGTGCTAACAACTGGGCCTGCAGAATCGCCCTACCAACCAAACATCAGCATGACAGGCAGCACCGCGAGCTCTCTAAGCGCTCGAAATGACCTTCAGTCTGTGATCAGGCGCTCAGAGTTTGGCATTCCCGTTTCTTCAGGTAGTCGAGCTCGTTCCGTCCAATCTTCCTTGCGCTCCGTCACGTCAGTCAAGTCCGTCACCCTTTCGGCGAGTCCGATGGACGACCTTCACCAACTGGATACCAACATCCCGGGGCCCGACTTCGCAACTCCCTCCATCGCAATGAGTCGAGATATCCCGCTTACCATCGGACCATCGTCTCTTCTCGAGCCTGTCTGCACCGAATCTGGACAGTGGTCGGACGACGAATGGCATGGAATACGAGGTATGGACCTCGATGATGGTGACCAATTTGGTCCGCCGGCGATACTCTCGGACGACGCCTTTCTTTCCCGACAACCTTTTGACGGAGAAGGCAGCGATATAGAGGTCGCTATCCTCTCGAACGCACCAACTATCGGGTCTGTGAGGGCCGAGCGGGATGGGGTGCAAACCATGGACGTCGATGCCGGATCGGTCATTGTGAGCGTCCAGACAGTGTCGGAGAGGGAATCGGATATTGTCAGCATCCAGGCTGTCTCTTCCGCCGCTGAAACGAGTAACGGCTTTTCTGCCGATCTGGTCTCCCGCTCACATTTACCTCCCCTGCCTTCACGCAATGAGGATTTTGATGACGACATGGTCAGCCTGAGGAGTGTTGGCAGCGATGACACGCTCGACCCGGACGCGGTGGATGATGAAGACGATGAAGACGATGAGGCCATTGTCATTGATATAAACCCCTCGGCGTCGCGTCCTATCCAGTCGGATGGCCTGGAAAGTGAATCGGTGAACGGTCCAGTTGAGGTATTCATGGATGATCTGGCCCAGGATTCGCCCCCAGCCCATCAATGTTCCCCGACTCCCAGCACAATGTCGTTCGCATCGGATGTCTCAGGCGCCATGGATATTCGGGATCCCGGACTTGTAAGTGCATACCCCTTCCCTTCACCCCATTTAACCGTCTATTCAGCGCAATGTCTACCGCTCACTTCGGGAGCGGGACAATGAACCAATTGTATGCCGCGACTTTGCGGAGTTTATCAGAGTCACATCCATGTACCAAGGCGCACCACCTAACCGTCCTTCGCCTGCCCATGCTTTGGACCCATCCCTTACACCACCCGGGCGCCCTCGCCTTCGGAATGTTCGACAGCCGAGAAATGGTTTTCGCGTCAGCTGCGCTGTATGTACTTCTGAAAATCTCACTGCCAGCATCTCCGTCCTAATATTCAGGTAGAGGGATGTTCGCTCCCATACTTTCGACCGAATGGATAGGGTCAATATCCCGGGTCGCCCGGCACCCATCACCTCTGTCCCTCTTGGTAGAGTGACTCGGTATGCCGAAACCCTGCAACCCGAGCATGGTCCAACTCTGGAAGACTTTCAGCTATTTCTGGACTTCAAGAGTGTCAGCCCCGACGCTCGTCGCTATTGCAATATCTGGAACAAGCGTGGCTGTGAGATATTCGTGCCTGACTTCGTTCAAGAATTCCCAATCTACCTGGGTCACGAGGCTGTGGTCAAGGACGTGTTCATGACCCACATCAGACAGCTTGAGAATCAGTTCAAGGCGTACAACATGCGAAACCAGGAAGAAGCGCAGCGAAACGCAATCATAGCTCGAAAGCAGCAGCTGCGACGCAAGGTGAGTGGTGAGCTCAAGTTGCACTATCACAAGTCTCAACGCTCCAATTCCATAGATTTGCGCCAGACGAATCAATATTATCGAGTCTTGCAGAGATGGCGAAGGTGGGGTAATGGATACCCTTGCCGATACGGCTCGCAAGCAAATAGATTGGCGGTGTTGCAGTGGCGATGAAACGGACGGTGACGGCGAGCATGCCATTACGGATTTGCCATGGCGGTCAGAAGAAGTTCGAAAGTTATTCCGCATCGTAGACCTCGCAGGACTTGCCCGACGCTTTCCCGATGGAGTCAATCCGAGTACGGGAGAGTTTCCTCGGGTACGCTACGATCCAGCAGCGAATCGGGCTCGTAAGCACCGCAAAGAGGACCCCTACCGCAGTGAGGCTCCTCCTGGCTTGCCCGAAAACTTCTATGACAAGAAGTGGCTGAAGGAGAGGGACCCCCTGGAGAAGAAGGCGCTCAAAATGACTGCTAAAGTGGAAATCCGGAATCTTCCTCGGAACCTTGTCCAGTAAGCTCTGCTCCGATTTCTCACGGATGTTTGAAAGGTTGCTAATGAGTTCGCGCTAGGCTTGCTGAAACGGCAGTGCCGGTGAAGAATCGTTATACAAAGCCCTTACCACGTCGTTATGATATCTGAATGGTCTCAGCTAGATAGCGTTGACTATTTATGAAGAAGGTTCTGTATGATTGATGCCTACAGTAACACATATCCGAATTAAAGCCCTTTAAATTTCGCATTCGTCACATTCGCATTCCGTACCCGTCTCAGCCGAGTCTGCTCCGGTGCAGACCAATGCGCATATCGGCGAAGTCTTGAACTGTTCTCCACTGACAGGCTCATTGAACGAGTGCTGCAACCCAGATGGCAATCGCCAGGAGACCATATACCGTCGTGCGCCATGGATGGGCGAGCATCCAAGTCAACATGCCGCCACCACGCCCTGTAGGTGCAGTTGCCGCTTGGACAAGGATAGGGGCATTTACCGCTTCGTCTATCAATTCGGAATAAGCGCCTTCATTCGCAACCTTCGGATCACACGTACCCATGAGGAAGGCCTTGCATATGACCAGGGTTGTCTGCGCTTGCTGGAAAGGATGTGATAAGCTGGCGGCGATCCGGATATTCTCCATAACATTGGCGCGTCGCACACCACTGGTCTTGTTCGTTGACACCATGCATCAATGCTCGATACTATATCGTCAGTTAACCCAACTCACCGCTATCTTCCCTATGGAGCACCCGTCGAACCTCCCTTCTAACGGGCATAGTGGTTGAGTGTAAACCAGAAGTGGAATTGCATGACATACCGAGATCAATGCCCTGAGCAAGGACTCGACTCTTTACCTCCCAGAGGTTAAGCTTCCCAACGCTCGCACCAACCAACCATTGCTCTCCAAACATAAACGCAGCGTTATCGTTGTCGAAATAGTCAGGAGTTTCCGCACTTGCAAATTGATAGTCGACGAATTCGTCAGCACTAAGGCCTGACTGTACCTCAAAAACGGAATATCCGTTCCTCCCGTTCGGAATGAGGAACAATTCCCCAGTGGGAGAGAAGATCCCTGAGGTGCTGGAGCTAGGGAGTAAGCATCGGGAGAGGAAGTACGACAATGATGTTGCTTACATCGGAGACTGCGTTCGCACTGGGTTTCCGTCAATGAGACCCTCCCCGTTCGTGAAATCCATTTCCCACTTCCTGAACAAGGGGCATTATAACATCGTGTCAGAGAAGAGTCCTTTGTACCACGCACACTATTCCTTGGTGCTGGTATGCAACCACGAGAGTGGGTTTGTCAGTTGTATCAAACCACCGGACGTTGCAGACGTTCACAGGCAGCTGAAAGGTGTTGTCCAAAGCCGGGAGATAGTTCCGCGCTTGCCAGTCAGCCCCTATGAACGCCGACGCACAGAAGACGGTATCAGCAGGTCGGTCGAGAGTGACAGCAATAACCCTGCCTTTGCCCCTGCCAGGTGGGATCTCCCAGAATCCTACTTCGTCATCCCCAGCTACAACGGCAGCAAACCGGGACTTCTGGTCTATCTCAATGCATTTGATGGGGAGGTCTGACGCCTGAAATCCGACGAGGATGTTTTCCTGTCCAATCCATAAGGACCGGTTTTCTCACCTGCTCGAAGCAGAAGGTTTGGCTTACCTCTGAGCTAGCCATCATAAGCGACACATCGCCGTTATCGAACCCAAAGACCAGCAGAGTCGACGCTGTCCAGTTCATGCAAGTAATTCGGGCTGCCAGATTTTCAATAGTATATACAGCCTTGAGACCCCAATACTCCTCGTGATCAGTATCAGAGTTTTGGACATGCTCGTAGAGATACGCGAAAGTCCTGAATGCGACAGCCAGAAGAGAGCCATCTGGAGAGAAAGCCAGATCAATTAGCTGAGCGTCTTCTGGAAACTTGAGATTGGCGACTTCATGGAACCTCAATTTGACATCTGGAGGTAGGATAAGGGCAGGCATTGCGACAGACCTGAGATGCGACGCTGACCGCGGGTGAACGAAATTGAAAGAAAAGAGCAAGCTGGGTTTGCATCAAGCCATCCGGACCGGGAGAACAGTCAGATGATCCGGGCAGAGACTCCGAGATGTACATAGGAAGCCCCTTCGTACCTTAGGAGGTATATAGGTATGCATTGGCACGCCGAATCCATTCGAAAAATTCAAGTTGATAAAGATGAGGAGCCAACCTTGGGTTCCTCGAGCAGCATATCGCTCAAGCATCGGTCCGCAGCTTAGAGTGGAAAATACCCCATCTTGGTTAAAGTCCAAGCGCCTTTTATTGGCCATTATTCGTCTTTTCCTCACATTCGGACTCCTAGTAGAGCCTGAGCTCACAGCACCTCCAAAGCTTCTTACCCGCAGTCCACACTTGAGTCCATGCCGCAGAGGCCTGAGCAAGCAGATCTACAGTATAAATGGGACGCTGATTCCACCGCCTCCATCATTGGCATCAATACATAGCCACCACGTGCTATCATTGCACAGCCGCTATGCAGTTTCGAATAACGTCAGTGCGAACTTCGTTCCCTTCTTCTACCTTGGGTCTTGGATGACTTCAGGTTATCACACCAATCCACGCCAAATATCGAATACGCTACGGCTGAGAAACTGTCCTCAATGGTGTCAAACAGGATGAACTCCGAACGGCGTCAGGGCTAGGGATGGCGGCTCCATGGAAAAGACCCTCTCGATCCGAGCTCCCGCCAGAACTTCAGAGGAATACGTTAGTCATCCAGCTCCCTCGTGTGTTGTCTTTCTGATACCCGTATAACAGCTTCTACGCCAGGGGGCGACCGGTTCCCTCAAGGATGGTCGCGCGAACGAACCCTTGAATTATCGATTCAGAACCCTGACTGAGCGCCCAACTCAAGGAGTCGTAGGGATAGAGAACGCAAGGAAATCTTTTGAGTTGCACACCAGAATTCGAGCCTCTGGTACAAGGAGTCCCCGAATGGCACTGTCCTGGGAATTCTTGTATGTATGGGCAGGATTAGGGGTGTCAAATGAACTAATATATGGGCTCACAGTCCGCGTTGTGCGACGGTATTTGGTACGCAGGATACGAATGGGACACGCATTGCCGATGCAAGACGTAAGGAAGTTGAAATACTGGGCATATGCGATGAGTAAGGCTGGAAAAGGGACTCTCACCGAGCCCTCCCCCCATCTTCGGAGCCATCTTAACCAGCCCCTAAATCTTGGTCCCTCTAGCAAGGGATATCGCTATGTCCTGAGAACGGGAAGAGGAGGGACCTTGATGTCGCATGGTGCGGGAATTTGGATCTCGCTTTCCGGTACAGGATGCCAGATGTATCGGTAAGCTAGGTGTCCACAGGGATTCGACTATCACTTAGCTTCCAGTTGCTACGCCGACACGACCACCCTTCCGATACGAGGGGATCTTGGAGAGGCAGGCGAAGTTTCTCGTGTTGCTCGAGATAGCATTGAGGACGACCTTCCTCAACGACAGAGGAGTGCCAATAGAGTTACAGAGTTTGTCCTCGACGCAAGGGTCAGCACAACGCCCCAAACTTTGACATTGAGAAGGCGGCCATTACTCACGAGATGCGCGTGCGACCCTCCGACGGTCCAGTCAACCTTCTCCTTGCTTCCAGCCATTCCTCCCTCTCCGCGATCCACTAGACCCGCGTAGCGTGAGCTCCGATCAACACATCGTACACTTGGGGCTGACCTTGTGTTGACGCGCGCAACATTGAGGCCCTAACGGCCCTAAAGAAACAGACGCACCGAAGCGCCCAATCCCCTACTCTCGCGCGCCCACTTCGTGCGCGAAACAGTCGAGGAGCACCCTGGTTCCGTTTCTCCTCATGCACAGCCATAAGGACCCAGGGTTCCCATAGCCCTTTCCTCCTTAGAATCCTGGCTCTACGTCGGTGTGCGCGGGACATTGCTCATACGCAGGAGCAACTGTCTTCAGTGAATCTGCGAAGGGTGGGGCATGATGCATGATGGTCCGGTTGCGGAGACAGCCTCACACGCATCAACACGGTCCCGAAACCCACTGATATCAATGATTACATCAGTCCTGACGCCCTGAACATTGGCACATTCCCTCTCAACGCCCGTGGCATCCCACCAGTCTTCTGAATTGCACAACCAACTGCTGGCATGTATCTTGTGTCTCCAGCGCGTCTTCGACCTTGCTAGTTTCGGGCGAACGAGACTTGGAAAGTGCGTTACTAACATCTCCTGATCGGCTAAACCCTTATATGCCGCGAGGCTGGACGCATTCCTTTCACCAGAGAAAGCCTCAAAGAGACACGATCTTGCCAGCCAACAAGCCTGGACAAAAGGCAGTCATGACAACTCCCAGCCTACCTGCTCGTAACATCATTTCCGGCCTGGATCGCCTCGAGTCGAAATCGCCGTATAATACAAGCGAGAATGTCTTATGCAGCAACGGCCCCCTCATTTATGAGGCCAAAATTCTCAAGGTTCAGATGATGGATGAGCCTGCGGCAGTAACGGGACAGGCGGGTTGGCATTACTTCGTTCATTACAAGGGTTGGAAGGGGCGGTGCGTACGTCCATACAGTCCTACCGTGAAGCTCCTGACTGCGTCTAACAGCAGCTTGCACACCAGATGGGACGAATGGGTCCACGTATCTCACGTCATGAAGCATGACGAAGCCGGCCTTCGTTTGCAGCAGTCGCTAGATCAACGATACTCCCTCGCCGTCAGTGACCGTACGACATCCAGACCAACAAAGTCGACGAGGACACGAACCTTTCTGAAGGCGATGGGCAAGCAGGATCTTGGTGACGATAACACGTTAGAAGCAAAGGGTATTAGAGAAAATGTTCGGTATAGCTAGTTCGCGGTGTCAACCTGTGTTCTGACCCTCACATTCGACGCAGGACAACAATGACGTAGATCAGCCCGACCTGACGCTCACCATACCCGATTTGTTGAAGCGGAAACTAGTAGAAGATTGGGAGTGGGTATCTCTGGGTCTGCGAATACTACCGGTACCACGCGAGCCAAACGTAGAGGCCATACTGCAAGATTTTCAGGCTTACGTTCTCGAGGCGAAACCATCTAAGTGCGCCGTTCTATATATGTGTCCGGCCGTCCCCAGATTGACTTTGCGCTGATAGCTTCCAGGACCCGGTGCTGCCCATCGATGTCTTTATCTCCAGCATCCTCGAGTCCTTCAACGCCATTGTCGGTTCGAGCCTGCTTTACAGCTTAGAGCGCAAACAGTATGCAGACATGCGCAGAAGGTATTCCATTGGCCAGGACGCCCTCGCGGATTCAGGGGAGCGCGAGATGAGCACAATATATGGGGCGGAACATCTTCTTAGGATGCTGGTCGTACTCCCTGGCATGGTTTCTTGTTCGGGTCTGGAACCCGAATCCATGGTAAGTGTCAGGGACTATGTGAACGAGCTACTACGGTATGTTCTCTCCCTCGATTTCGGGGTGGGTCTACACGCTGATACGGGTCAGGTACATGTGGAGGAACAGCGGCAAGCTCTTCGTACAGGACTACAAGCCAGAAGAACCATTCATACCATCGCACCCACATGTGTTCCCTGGATAACTAATTGTGCCCTACCGTGTACATATCGTGCAATATTGACCGTATATCATCAATCTTACCATGGGTCGGTTCCGGATGACCTTGCCAAAGTCGCTCACAAACATATGACCTCAACATTGAGTGGCTCAACTTCCTCCATTAAAGAACACACGCCACTGACACCGCCGTTGAAGCCTGTCTCTTCTACCTCCCTCCACCAACAGTGATCAAAGCGTTCCTTCATGTCGTCTGTCTCGCGCCGACATCCTTCAACCATGGAGACTGGCAACCACCCTGCGATAAGCAAGGTATGTGCGCAGTCGGCCGAATACTCGTATGCTCAATGCCTCATGTGGCCACTCGATTCGCTCTAGCTCGACTCAACCAAGCATATGAAAGACTGTCAGGGTTGTCGTGCCAATGCCAGGCGATGCGGAGTTTCCGGGCTGGCTTGTCTCGAAGACTACATCGAACACGCGACTGCTTGCCCAACTTGTTGCCACTCCACAAACGATTGTATGGCCCGGCACCATCTCAGCGACGATCTCGAAATGACGAGGGAAACGAGGGAAAGGGATGGCGAAACTCCCCGCTCGGACGGTGGCAAAGCGGCGAAACAGCGCGACGGTATCCCGGCAAAGTCGCCCAAGTTCACCGTTAAAGACGTCCTCGTCATGAAGCAACACATTGCTGCCTTACAATTCCAGGTCATGTTTTTGGTTGCCTTGCATTTGTGTACCATGGAAATGTCCGGCCTACAAGCAGCGCTTCTTGTGGCCATATTCTGGTGGACTGGAGGCTCAACCGTCAAGTCCATGACCGGAGTTGTCCTTCTGGCGATCGGTTGGTGCTGGCTGTCGGAGGATGGATATCTGATTCGGTGATTGGTGTCCACCCAAACATAAACTTGCTCCATGCTTGTATCTGTCGCTGAACCCCCTAATTTGCAATTGTACCCACCGCCTTCGCATACTTCGACCCATGCCATGTTGCCCATTGAACCATGTATGAACGAATTTCAATTACACCGCCGTTCACGCCGAGCTGGGTTATCCTATCCACGTTTGGCCCCTCTTCAACAGCGATTTCCGCTCTTGGCTCGGATTAATCCGCCACTCGTGTCGGTCCTCAAGATGTTCAAGCGCTTGTGGACTTCATCAAGGCTGTGAGCAAAATAGCCCTTCTCACACCTCGACCCTTCTCCCATTTGGCACTTCCGGATCCCAGACATCCCACTCGCCTTGTGTGACCCGCCTCAGCCTCGTGCGTGCCGTCAATGTCGTCGAATGACAAGGAGTTCTTACCTCGACAGTGGCGGCGCCCAGGTGCTAGACCTGCCTCGTGGAAATGGTACACAGCTTGGCGACTGTGATCTAGGGACTCTTGAGCCTACTGCGCCGCTGGTTTCAAAAACCGATATGTATTGCTAGAGTAGTACAGTTGCGAACGTCCTGAAACCTTCAGGGCACGACAGCCCCGGACCGAGATAGATTTAGATGCTATTGGTCAGCGAATCAAGACTGACCGCAAGCTGCTGGTTGCTTTGAATGATGCGTCCACGAAGGCTGCCTGGTCTGCGAATTCAACATAGGGCCTTTGACCCACTCGTAGATCGTCTGGAGCTGCCTTGCGGGATCGACTTAGGATGGGCAATGCATCAAAGGCTCCATGACAGCGGTAGTGCATTGTCAGAGCCCGATAGATACATAATTGCGCTGGGTGAGTTTGACGGATTGACCCTCAGTTCTACATGGACGCTGGTCTGCATATCTAGGCTTCGTCTTCGTTCTTGAGCAGTCGTTCTTTCCGGTTCCGGTCTAAGCGAAGTTACGGGAGTAAGCGCTTCACTCTGGTCATGGACAAGACTTCGTACTGACTTTCAACGACTTCGTCCGGTTCGTTTGGAATTGCGCGGCTAACCAGAGAACTTCCTGAACCACATTCACTAGCCCATAACAATCTTCTGCAGTCTCTCGGCCACGTCGATTATAACCCACACTTCCTGCCTTGAGACCTAGGATCCTAATCCTATTCTCAATCAAGTGCGCCCAACGTTACCCGCAAATTGGCTGTGACGGGCGTATGTGTCCGTGCTTGGGCGGAGTGTATCCTGATCTTAAACCGGTCGGTTTGTCCTGGTCTTCCTCAGTGGCCGACTACGATTGCCGATGGAGATAAAGGCAATTCTGTTGTTGACGCCGTAGATAAGCGATATAGAGATGCACGATTCAGCTTCCCAAAGAAACCAGAGATCCCTGACTGCAGGAATGCGAGCGAGAATGAGTCTAGGGGCCGGTCAGATGAGGTTAGACTCAACGCACCTATTACGGCAGACGCAATCTCAGATACTGCCAGCCCCACCGCAGCCTGGACTCTTCCAAGGAGCTCTCAGGCTCCTCGACACCTTTGGCGGATTTCGGCCCATGACACGTTCCATCAGTTCAAGTCAGTGCCCAAGGGCGTCAGGCTTGAATCAGACGATCCAACTATGTAAACCGGGAAGATGCACTACTTGGCAAGATTTGTGGTGACACTTCAGACTGGAACTCGCGCCTAGGATGCGAGAATACTTGGCTGGCTGGGGGAGCCGAAGATCGGCCCAGGAAATCCGAAATGGGGTCGATATGAGAATTTTGAACTACCTTCATACTGATTGACTTGGAGAGCGGATCGCCATAGACTGAGGGCGGGCATAGCGCTGAATGGAGGACAAGTCGAAGTGGGCGGAAGCCGCGAGCCTGAGAGAGTCGTCGGGCAGCCGACCTGGGGCCGGAGGCGGTGTCGCGCCATCATGATCATGAGCCCACGTGGGTGCAAGCGCTTGTCGGACTTGAACATATCACAGTGATCATTCCCCTTCCACCGTGACCATCCTCTGGCAGTCCCCCTGGGCGGACGTCCTTTCACGCTGCGCATCGCCTCAAGCCTCCACAACGAGCACTTCACTCTCAGTTATATCTCAAGAACGGTCTGCTGCTTGCCCGTGCGAAGTTGTGAAATTCAATAGGGATGAACCCGCAGTTCGGGGATCTTCTACGTAAGTCGAGGTTCGAAGAGAAGGGCATGCTTGTGGGAGTAGTCGGGAGGGGAAAAGGAGCAGCGGTGATGGTTTCTTGGTTTCTTCGAAAGGTGAGACCGTGCGCCCCTACCAATTGCTTTCCAGTGGAATCTATCCAAGTTATGCTGTGCTCTATTCCACCGAGGTACTAGAAAGTTGGCTTTCGATCTCTTGGGCTGGCTGTCGGGCTACTGCCTTCCCCTATCCGCTCATTTAAAATTTCATTGACACGCTGTCGCTTCATCACTTTACCAGTTAGTCCTATGTTCCATCCTTCCACCCATCCTCATGCCGTTGGGTCTTGTTCCCCGTTTCTGATCATCTTGTTTGTGGACCTGCCTCCCGCATCCGATGGCCACTGGATGAATGCCAAAACTTTTCTGCACTACTCGCGAAAACCTGGGGGTACAGCAGCCTACCTCTTCCTCGTTCGGGCCCCAAGGCATAACTACACTGTGACCGCCCATGGATAGAGTCCGGGGAGGGTTCATCACATGATGAAGTCAGTCACAAAGAATCGCCCGAGGCCCTTTGTGGTTATGTGCGCGAAGGTGTTCGAGTCTCGTCCCGCCGCCACCCGTGCTTTGCCTCAAACACTACTCGCGCATCCCCTCATATTCCGTCCCATGGAGATTCTCAGGAATTGTATGTATCCCGTCCACTTCTGGTTCATACCTTTTGCTTACCGTGCTCTGCCGGTTGTAGTTGTCGGAAATCGATGGCGTTGGTTGATTCTCTTTGTTTAAAGGCGAGCAACATGGAATAACAGGCTCTCGATAGGCGATTCCAGTCCCTCGGACCTGGCAAAAATACCATACGGTTCGCTCGATCTTCGAGGCCTACCATTCCATGCTCATATCACACAGGGAAACTCTACATCATTGGCGCAGGTGGCTCTCATGCAAATCGCGAGTGTTTGTAAGTACTTGGCCTTCACCCCTGTGCCCGTAGCTCAGGCTGTTTGCAGATACACTGAGGCGATGGCAACTATCTGTCGCGTCCCCTCTGTCGAACACAGCTTCCAGCTTCTCATCATGCGCATTTACGGTGACGAAGATCGGAGCCTGTTCGACGACGACGACAGTCCGTTGTGAAGTCCCTTTTTCAGGATTACTACTGATGATGGTTAAAGGCGACGAAGAGCTCGTGTTCCTGATTGATCAAGAACTACAATTCCGAGCAAGCCGTGGCTGGGACGGTAACCCAGCCTTCGTATGGAGGGACCTTCAAGCAAATTCGGATAGACTTTTGGAATTTATCTGTATCGATACGGATCCGGCTACCCAAGCATTCTTCGAAAAGCAGATGTATTGTGCGATGTACGAACGTAAGCACAGGCGTAGCGCCGGGGGCGTTCCTCAAATTGAATTAAGGGCATTCCAGTACCGGTAAGACTTGCTTTGCTATCGCCGCCGAAGTCCCGTTTTCTAACGACTTGGCAGTGCGAAGACCGAAGTAGCGTCTAAGGCAAAAGTCCCCACAACGGCTGCCTCTTCTGTGGCGCCACCGACGGGAGAGCCCATTTTTGTTCAGGAACAAAACTCCCCTTCCACCATGCATTGGAAGATCGCGAAGAACTATGCGGGAAAGGGTTTCAGGTCCGTTGCCCTCCCTGACTCTGACAGCGTTCTATCCGTCAAAGCGCGGCTATATCTATGGAACAAGCAAAGCAATCAGTTCTACGACAACGGCGTTGTCGATGCTCAGATCCTGAAGTCGAAGGACTCGTCATATACATACTGGCTCTGCGGATCTACGCCTTTCGGTCCGCTTGTCTGCAATCAGATCTCTAGCGAGATGAATCAACAATTCTCGTCAAAATCGAAGGAGCTGACGTGGAACAGCATCCCGCAGGTCGCCCAGGGAGCAAATACTTGGTCCCTGACTTTCGACGACGATGAGGATTACCTCAGTTTTTCGCAAACTTTCACGATATGCATGTGGGAGTCCGCGAACAGAACTTCTTGGGGGAAGATCAAGGTGGGTCGCGACTTATGATGATGATCCCCTTCACTGCTGAGGGAAAATCAGACTGCTGAGCAAGACTATGTTATGAGGGCGGCTAGTGGCGAGGATCACGAGTCGGATGATCCTGACGATCAGTCTCAGGACGAGGACGAGGACGAAGGTCAACTCTCGCAGTATTAGCATTTGCTCATAACTCACATACTCTGATGACAGAGTATAGCGACGAGGAGGAACCAGAAAGTCATATCTCGAGACAAGATGAACATAGCCTACTTCCCGGTGACAAGGGTGAACGCAACTCTCAATTGAATGTCGGGTATAAAGGAGACAGGTCCTTCGTCGTCCGAGGCAGCAACATCGGCGTTTTCAGTCACACAGGCGACAAGAACGAGCCTATCAAATACTGTGCGACGATCAGCAAGCTATCCACCCTCAAGGGCAAAGAATTCAAGCCGAACCATGTTATGTTGCACGACCAGGATACCAAGATGGTTTTGATGAATCCCGAAAACCCGGATTCCCTATTCAGCATGGACATTGAACGCGGTAAAGTTGTTGAGGAGTGGAAAGTCCAGCACGGCATTCACGTGGTCGACATCGCTCCTGAGGACAAGTACGCTCCCACAACAAGCAAACAAACCATGGTCGGCACCTCAGGCAACGCTCTCTTCCGTATTGACCCCCGTATCTCCGGAGCGAAGCTAGTGGAGAGCCAGCTGAAGCAGTATGTTGGCAAGAACAAGTTTTCCGGCGTGGTTACGACGGCTACCGGGAAGCTTGCCGTGGCTAGTGAGAGGGGCGAGATTCGCTTGTTTGATTCTGTCGGGAAAAACGCGAAGACGGTTCTACCTCCCCTTGGCGACGCAATCACTGGGATCGATGTTTCTGCTGACGGACGCTGGGTCGTGGCAACGACAAAGACCTACCTTCTCCTCATCGACACGCTCATTGGCGAGGGGAAGCACACAGGACAACTTGGATTCGATCGTAGCTTCCCTTCGGATGCAAAGCCGATACCCAAGAGGCTCCAACTCAAGGCAGAGCATGTCATGCACATGGGACATGCGGTATCGTTCACTCCGGCAAAGTAGGTGGAAAACGCTGATCCATTCTCAAGGGTGTTGGCTGATATTCCCATCATGAGGTTCAATCAGGGAGAAGGGCAAACAGAAAATGCCATCGTGACTTCAACCGGACCGTTCGTCGTTGCATGGGACTTTGTGAAGGTTAAGAAAGGGCTCATTGACAAGTACGATATCAAAAGGTACGAGGACCACGTCGTTCAAGACAATTTCAGATTTGGAGACGACAAGGAAATCGTGAGTGCCATTTGGGTTGAAGTATCCTCCTCCGCTGAAATGACTGATATCACTAGGTCATCGCGTTGAACAACGATGTCATCGGGGAGAGCACAAGCACTCTCAAACGACCGACACTACAGTCGCTTACAGGAGCAAGGCCACGCAGCAGCTCCAGCGTTGTTGGTCCCCTGTGATGAGACTGTAAAGGGTTATCATTCTCTTGCCTCTCTATATACCTCGTTCCAAACTGCTTGTCCGTGTAACAGCTTGCAATGTCCATGCGCGCCTTCGCTGGCCATGATCATCAGGCTTCTTGTCAGCTATTGGTTTCAACTCAGATACAAAGTTGCTGAGATCCTTTCAGCATCCTCTCCGGGTTTCCTGTCATCGTACGCTGTGCGGAATAGATCGCAACGGATGGTTTAACGATGGGGAAACATGAATCGCACTGGCGCGTCAATCCTGCTTGGAGGTTGCAATGCACCGATTTGATCACGGAATGCAGCGCCGCCACCCGCAACGTACCTCGGCGGTGAGAAACGACGTCCGCCACCCCAAGATTAGGACCCCTACCTAACAGACTAACTGGAACGAGGGACAAAAGCCGACAAGACGAAGAACGAACTAGGTGACAAGCCGCGGGAGAACGAGAACGGAAAGTATACTTGGTTCTCGAGGCTAAGTGAGAAATCTACCGATTCGTTGCACCAGCTCCTGAGAATTGGCGAGGGCCACTGTCTCCCATGGAATGGGATATCTTCGTCAAACGCATGGGGGATACAAGGGCTTCGTGTGACCTCAGAGACTACCAGCGACGACCTTAGCTTTCGCTTCGATCTCCTAACCAAACGGGCACCCACCCAACATCGACGTTCACAAGCCACATGGGCCATATCCTGACTCGAGTCTTACTCTGATCATGCTAATCAAGACTGGAAGACGGTTCTATGGTTGGATCAAGGCGGGCTCCATCATTCAGTAGGGCCACCGCTCCTGCACTGTTGAGGCCCGTACCTGGGGAAAGCTGGTAGGTCACAAAACGCTTGCGACCCACGCGCTTGGTATCACGGACTCGGACACAAAATTTGAAACCACACATCGCCTATGTACCCCACTCCGTTAAAATACGACGCCCATCTTATTGAAACGAAGCCGGGACATTTGACGATATTCATAAACCTCCGGATGCTGTCAAGGCAGCACTCTGTCTGGGAAACTGGCATTCGGACTGGGTCTGATTCTGACTTCCACAGTGGCCATCAAACCGACATCGCAGCGCCATGACCATACTGCACCTATCTTGTAATAACCAAGTCGATTCCACGGATACGTGAAGTCAGAAGTGGAGAAATGTCTACCAGTGAACGACATACCGTGCATCAACCTCGCCATGAGTTCTCCCGTCCCGCCGTTCCTCTGCGGTCATTCGTGAAGTATGCTTCAGCCATAATTGGTAATTACGTGCCAGCCCGAAGGTTCCCGGCATTCAATCGACGAATGACTCGGAGGTTGGCCATGGAGGATGAATGCAGGGATAAGGGAGTCCTTGACATACATACCCACCGCCTCACGTTTATCATTGGACCCCTCTGTGTCTGCACCACGTGCGAGGACCTCCGAAACTCAGCTAATCTTAATGTGCGCTCGTGCTCTCGAGAAAAGACGGCTGAGAGGCAGAGACCGTCCGAGTCCAAGTCCGAGTCCGTGCTTGTATGTATATATGTGTGCGTGTGCATTAAGTGGCGGTGCATCAACGAATTCATCAATGTACTGCCACTTCGTCTTCCCTACTGTCACAGCACCGACCCCCCAATGTCCACAAGCAGCCTTGCTCCTGGCTCGGCCACCAGGGAGGTGCGGGCACCTGATGCGACGCTCCTAATGCTGATGCCGGCGCAGACGATGTGCCTGGCATCGAACGGACCGCTGGAAGACAACCTTCCTGATCATAGCCCCTTCCGAGTACGTCGTAAATCCTCCATAGATACGCCACGACATTACCCACTGACATCACATACAAGTCGTTGGCCAAGAACCTCGCATCATATAATGCGACAGTCCTACCTAGAGACTGGCTTCTATTCAATGTTCTTCGAGGTGCCGCGGAAAATGTCCACGACCTCACTTACCGGAATGCGAATTTCAAGCTGACAACCGAGATCGCGCACAAACTGGCTGAGTATTTATCAGCTCACCTGCTCTTTGACCGCATAGTGAAGCTACAGGGTTGCGGAATGCTGAAAGTTGCCATGGTAAGACAGCCAAAGCAGTCGAGCTTTATTGGCAAGCAGGTATGTGCCCAACTTGAAGTCCTTCCACGTTGCTCAGATAGTCATTGGTGCGCTCCCGCGGTACAGGTTCTCCTCGAACCTCTCCAAGACATCAATCAGATCCTACTGGGAATGCAGACAGCCAATTCAAGAAATGAAGAGGGAAGTAGCACATCGCACAGCATCTTGCTTCGTAAGGGATTGGCGGGAATCGCAATCGGGATGGAACTAGAATGGTCGACGAAAGCTGCTTCGAGGATCGTACGTAACATAGGTGCCGTCGCCTTCTACATTCGTTGGCTCATGGTGGTGAGCACGCCATTTTAGGTGCCTGTTACTTTCGCGCTGAACTGCTTGCATAGGGCAGAGACATACGACTTCCCGACACCATGGAGGCCTTGCTCCGTCCTTTGGGAGGCGACGAGAGATGCGCGGCCGAAGGATCAGACGAGATCAGGAAGGCAGTCAACCGTCGCCAATTCATCAGGCGCGCCTTTTACATCGCCACCCTGGTGTCACCTCTAACTTTGCTGAGCGGAACTCGCGACATCGCTAGTGGGAGGTCTTGCCCTGAAGAGCTGATCGTCGTGGGTCCCCTTTCGAAATCTTACCGTACTTCATATTGAATCTTGTGCATAGAGCTGTCGGTGTCTGGGAAACTGCTTGCCTGGGCCAGTGGATGAACTACACAAAGATTTCTGGGCCGAGGTCCTACCTGTTGCTGAGATGCGGCAGACTGCGTTCAATGCTTTCTCGAATCTGACAAAACGTTGGAGAGGCAAGCTTTTGGCCGTTGGAGATAACAAGTTCTTCGCGAGAGGTAAACCAACAAGCCATACGAACGAGCATCTTACTCAACCTGTTCTGCGTGTAGCGAGCACCATCGTTTACACTCCTCAGACGATGTCGATGTTCAAAACGGCTATATTGCATCCTTTACCCGAGTCATGGCCATTGGACTCTGTCAAGAAATACGTGTTTATCCCCGACATCCCCGAAACCAGTCTCAACGATGAAGAGATGCAAGATCAGACAGTGCTTGAGAGCTTGGAGTACACTCAACCTGAAAAGTCCAGCCAGTTCGCCGTCATGCCAAACACAGAAAGTCCTTCGGAAAGCGAAACACTTTTCAGTTACGAGACTTGCAAGGCTGTTGGAGTCGCGCATCTGGTTCGCGACGGGGAGGATGTAGCCATGATCGACGGGACGGCTCGCCATGAAACGCCGGATTCCACGAAGTTGTCGGGCCCGGGCAAAATATATCTGGATTCCGGAGAGATGGGTGTGGGAAATAGTTTCTCGAAAGCAGGCGGGCAAAGTACAGAGGCGGTGGAGAACAATTTGAAAGTCCAGCTGAGCGGGTTAGAGGAAGCGCTCTCGAAGTTAGAAGATTTTGAGGTATGCCTATTCACCCTTGACCACGATCTTTCTCTCATCTTTTTAGCCGCATGCCGTACCCGATATACCTCATACTCTGTCACCCCTGCAGACTCGGTTCTCGGATTACGTGAGCATCTCATACTCTTTGGAGAACTTGCCTTACGTGTATCTTAGCGTTTCTCAGACTTCGTCGGCTATTCCTTCTCTGCTTGGGATAGTGAGGGCAATTGCAAGCGGATGTGGTTGATTGCACATGTGAGCGTGGCCACGCCTAATGACATCGTCCGAACCACTCAAGGCAGCACTTTTCTCAGCACAAACCAGAGTATGAGGGTTTACACAGGCTCCTCACTGTTATGCAAGACCAGTACTGCGAGAGTGGGCGCCCACGCTTCCTTGACGACCCTGAACATCTCTCATTCGTATCTTGCCGCCCGAAGAGTGGGCCGCGAAAACGGACAAGGAATTGCAGACGATATTTTCTGACCAAAACATGCTGGTCCCAGGTTATGCATTCAGTCCCTACAATCGTCTAATGCCACACCTCAGGGACTTGTTCGCTGCCAAGTTTGATATCGCAACCGTCGGAAAGGTATTCGGTGAATTAGACCGTAGTATCGCTATTCAAGGTACGATCCCACTACTCCTAGACTCTTTCGGGTCTGAGTTTATTCTTTGAAGACCTCTCTATTCCAGTTGAAGACGGGCCAGGTGACGATGTGCGCCTTCGCCGTTGCACACCCCGCGATCTGTGCGTTGTGGCCGACAAGCCTGGTGATCAAAGGAAGGCTTTGAACGCATTGCGCTGCTCTTTGGAGAACGTCAGAGTCTCATCCGAAGGTACCTTCGACTACCGTCTAGCCAGCGACCTACATGCGTTGCAGAACACCGCAGGTTTGCGGTCCTGCGATCAGCATATCTCTACCACTACCATGCGCTGGGCAGACGCAGGAACGACTGGCGGGACCCAACTTCTCTGCATCGATAATCAAGGCGATTGCACCTTCACTGTCATTGTCGCAGGCATCAAGCTTTTGATAGTGGCAGAGCCTCGCAGTGCGAGAGCAATATCTTCCATTCGCACGTTCAGCGAAGTCGATGCCTCAAGTATCAGCAGTGATGAATGGAGGGTGGAAGGGGTGATTTTGAATGCTGGAGATCTATGGCACGTAGCACATCCAGTTCCATGGAGCTAGAGTTCTGACTTGGAGCACTATAGGGAACAGCGTCCAGCCCAGCACTACGCCACGTACACCGTGAGCAGCGCAGTTTGCGCCGGGGGTCGTTTCGTTGCGACGTCTAATTTGAGACGGTCT
>JANDKE010000079.1:4060-41033 GCA_027627275.1 Coprinellus aureogranulatus | reverse complement strand
CTGGTAAGCGGGCTCGTCCGTCGATCGTCAATGAGGCTCACAGCATCACTAGGGTGTTATGGGTTCGCTGAGTGTTCTTCGCTTTCCCTAATGTCTTTGTCGTCGATTGTCTTACGTAGATTGGGCACGAGATGAATACCTTCTGTGCTCTTACTGCGGGCGTGGACAGAATGCGACACCTCGCTTTTCGAGCGTCGGTATGGGACATCCAGTACCTGGTGTGCCGCGTTATGCTTTGTTTTAGCGGACAGTCGAACAGCTGAGGGGACCTCGATACCTACCGGCGCACTAGTTGGAAAGTTGAGATCGTAGGGCTGGACAGCGCAAGGTTCTACGCTCTCCTGTGTCGGCCATCGAGCCGCCTTGCAGTAGGCACGAACTGGTTACGTTTTCAGGTGAGTTCAGTATTATCTTATGCTGGAGAACACTGGCTCACTTGGGCTCCTCAGTTTCGACCGAACATCGACCGAACCGAGCTCTTGCTTGAGGTTTGGCGTGACTCGCTGCGGGACGTTCAGCTGGGCTCGCTCGTCAGTATCACAGGACCAAATACCGGTTATGTGAGGCTGTTGAAGGAACTCCCATCGGCTGGATCTCACGGGTTAGACGGTGAGTATGGCGCTATGGTCTTGGACTTCTCTACTGACACCTTCGGGGTAGAATGTTCTGGCTAGCACCCTTTCCTGCATGCCACGTCCTGTCGCTGGAATGACGGAGGCCCCCCCGACCCCCCTTTCCCTCTAGTCCCCTTACTTTTCTTGTGGAGGGATAGGACTCCGACGGACAGCTCGAGCAAGGTCGCGATCTGCACTGTCCTGGTTAGAGTCGACCTGCTTCAGCGCGAGCATTGGGAGAAAGATGCCTTTACTTCGACTGAGAGGCTCCTCAGATACGACGACTGCCCCGTCATGGCCTCTTGTTGCAAATCCAGCCCGGAATGATCTGAACTTGGTCGGTCGGGACGCTCACTTGGCCCTCGTCGTCACTCTTCATCGCCATTCTTCAGGACTCCTTTTTTTTTGGCGCAAGGGTGTCGGGCTGCAATGTTGGTAACTTTTGGTGACTTGTTCGTAGCACGCGGGTTTTACCGAGGAAGTGGTGCTGCAATAAGACGGTTTGGGATTTATGTCGCTTCATCGTGTTGATAAGGTTGTCGATGACACGCCCCTAACCCGTGACTATACGACAGGTATACCGATGGCTCTTTTTCAAATTTAATTGGAGGTTGCTCGTGACCACATCAACCGTAGGAATCCGTATAAAGGGCCAGTGGATAGTGAGATCCTATTCCGACACTTCTTCGCCGTCTGCTTTACTGACGCTTCAGGTGAACCTCGTTCCAGCTCTCGTAGGATGACCCCTTCGACGAGCACCTTCGAAGCGACGACGGTTGTGCCACAAGAGCCTCGTTTCCAATGCACGGTCAACCCTGCGCTCGATTCGGATCTACTAGCAGAGTATGCGAGGGTTATCTATCTGATTACAGAACCAGAGGCGCTGATTTTGGTGCCAAGATTACAGACAATTTGCGAAGGTACAGATTCGGTATATTCTATGTTGCGCTTTGCCCTTACATTCACTGTGAGGTCGCGACCAGTTCTACGCTTCTCTGAAGACCGTGTTAGGCAGCGCTAGGCCAGAACCGAGCCTGTCGATCCTCGACAGCATCAAGAGCGGGTACATGGCGCATACATTCCTCTGGGCATATCTCAACGCTCATGGAGTACCCTCTCCGCTATCCCCTGATGAATGGCAACGACTAACGAGGATCCTCGCCTCCTGTAACGAACCTACCGCGACCGATCCTATCGTTCGCCCTTTTCTTTCAGACGATAGTGTTCGTGTCGAAAACCACGAAGCATCCGGAGTGATCATATGGCACCCGCCTTTAGGCCTCTCGGATGAGGATGGCGTATTTAGTCGCAGCACATTGCATTCTGTGCCTCACCGTGAACCTGCGTCGTTCTTCAACAGATGGGAATTCCTGGCAGCCAAACTCATAGGGCGTCACCTGGAGGATATTGCTATCCAAATCTCTACGCCCTGGCACTTCGCCTGCAAAGGTAATATGGACGTTTGTGCGGAAGGGCGTTGTGTTTTACAGGTGGAATGCCCAATATCAGGCATCGGTGCAGGTCCCTACCAACGACAGATTGTGATCCTCCCCCAAGAAGTGCTGGATCTGATGGTGGTCTTTCCGCCGAGCAGTAATTATGACATCCTTTGATTTTCGAGACATTCGCTGATGCGACTACTCTAGGTTTAATAATCGACCTAAAACTGACGTTACAGGAGCACTCTGTCTTCTTGAATCGCCTGCTTGAACTCGTCCTACCGGGCATGCACCCTTTATCCGTGATAAGGGTTGGGATCCGCTTCAGCCCTGATGTTGATACGCTCATAGACCCACATCGTCGCAGTCCGTCCTTTACACCACCATTTCTTCCCGTTTGCTGTTGAGCTCATTGGGATGTTCAGATTGGAAAATCGAACGCCCAAATAAAAAGTCTGGACCAACGGCTCGAAACCTGTTGACAGACTTGCTTGCGGAGGGCGCCCTGACCAACTCGGTTGCATCCCAGCAGCCAATCCCAAAAATGAAAGGTAGCCTATTCACCACATCGGCGCCGTATCAATGTGGTTCACTCCTCTACGACATACTGGGCCAAAAAGAAGGTTGGTGCCGGAGTCCCATTGTTGGATCCCACATGAACGTTTGGGACGAGCGAATTCGCCAGGCTTCGGCGCCACAAGCTGCCTTCCCCGCAGACCGTGGTCGACTGGTCCTCCATCCCGCCGGTGCTTCCGCCATTTCACGCCTTACCGGACATCAAGGTATGCTCATCGACCTTTCATTGACCTTGAGTCCTCGACTCCTCGCGGATCGTTGCCTCTGATTAACGTCCGCATCCAGGGACAATACGTTGGTGGGATTGACTCGAAAAGGGGTTCTGGGCATGTTGTGTATGTGCGGTCTCTCAGCGGACATCCTCTTCAGTTCTTTTACCATGATTCAAATCGCTTTGGAACCGCCTGGCAGCCTACGAGTGGGTATTGTTGGTCGATGGAGCCTCCGCTGTGCGGTTACAGTACACGAATTGACACTATGAAGCTGCAGAAGTTGCATGTATAGATATATAGATACGCCGCCAAGTAAACAACAAGAAATCGTTACATCATAAGATCGGGTATATCGACTAGGTATGAGACCTGGAAATCAGAAGTCAATTACTCGTACGGGCTTGCATTCGAGTCCTTCGTATTCGTCAGTCCTGTAAGGCGGAGGGTCGATTGCACGTTCACCCGCCTCCCTACTGCCTACCACTCTTCCACTTCTTGTATGGCGCGGTCATTGCGTAGGCTGGCTTGAATTTATCTTTCCTGAAATATGCCCCTGCAGCACGTCCCATGAAGTCCTTGCGAATCGGCGTCGCGTCGACTCTTTCCGTAGATATGTGAGTAGGCAATGCTTTGAGCACGGTGTTAGCTACAATTGTGTCGTGCGGGTCGCAGATGCTTACCTGAAGCAGAAGATGACCTCGGAGAATCCGGAGCATAATATATAGTGTGAGGGCGCACGCATAGTCTGCGGCATTTCCTGGGTCGCTCGTCTTCAATATCCGTCAGGGACCCTGCAGGTGTACCTCCTGAGCTGTTGGTCGATATATCTTCGTGGGATCTCTTGTTGTCGTCCGTAGAGATAGAGAGCTCTCCAAACGACAAGGATCCATCATCGTCACTGGACTCTACGATGAAGGAATCAGGTGTGTGATTGCCGCTGGATTCGGTGCTGAAGCTGTCCTCGCTGCCGAGGCTCATAGACCTCGAGTCATCGTCGTCAGATGCGTCGAGTTCGTCACAGTCTGTCAAGCTCGTGCTAGTATCGTTGCTAGACAGCTCGGAGTCTGCATCATCTGAAGCTTCGTTGAGTAGGAATATCGAGTATGAATAATGAGCACTGGGAGAGATCGCTTACACCCCATGTCATAATCCGATTCCCCTAGTACCATGATATCCCCCAGCGTACGTCCCGTCGGGATTTGCGTGGGCACAGATCGGGGGAGGGACAGTGGACATATCGCCCCTGACCTGCCCATTCGCTGGGGCTGTCTCCATTGGGACGCCACGCTCTTGCTCAATCGTGGTCCACGCGTAAGTCCGTTCGAAGCGGTTGACACGGTCAACGCTGAAATGATGGATCGTGAACCACTCTGTAGGATTCGAAAACTCGAAAGGGATTTCCTGCTTACCGGGACATCGCTGGTGATATGAGGCGTGGGGTGGAAATGGCCTCGGTGTTGATCGTGGACATTGGAGGGAACCTGTACTGTGCACTTGGATGGAGGGCGACAATCACCTAGCACTCATGCTTGCACCGACGAGGCATATATACCAGTGTCTCTCGCGCCTTCGGTCCGATGAAAGTTCTCTGTGGGCGTCGACAGAGAAGTTCCAGCCTGCGCTTCCCAAACCATTGTATCCAAGTGTACCGTCCGAAGACATGTCTTGACTCCCTGTACACTGGTGAAGATGCTCGAGTGCGCACCTGGTTCCCCTCTCTCTGTACAAGGACCAGAGAAGGCTGGTTACATCGCTTAAGGTGCAACAGGGAGCAGAAGTAAGCAGGTGGGGTATTCTTCTCATGTTGCTCTTCGCTCCGCTGTACGAACGGCGCAGAAGCATGAGCGAGAATGAACGTCAATACCAGTACAATCAGGTGCGAGCATGACAGTACTTAATCGGACTCGGCAGTGCATCATTTGTGTGTACATGATTGGTCCAAGTGACAACAACGCCGAACAAGTACAGTCGCGCGGCTTCTCATGGACTTTAACTGCCCCTGAAGATCGCGTCCTGGCAGTCAAGAAGCGCTCCGACTGGAAACAGCGTGTCACTCTTCTCTTCTTCTAGCAGTCTTCTCGAATCATGTAGCTTGTGAAGCAGACGGCATGATCATTTATATACGGCCCCGCAAGCTAGTGTATGCGCCCAGTCCAGCCACGCCACCTCTCGCCTCAATCGCAGCGGCCGCCATGCTCAGCTTACTACGGTGATAGAAGAAGTACGTTTTCTCGACAGGTCACGACATACTGCACCGTCGAACGCGTTTCAACCTACCTATCGCCCCTCTCGCAGAAAGGACGGCTCTTTACTCGCCCTCCCTAATGAGACGTTGACGGAGATCGCGTCGTACCTCCCGAAAGGACGGCCCGTAACGTATCTGATGCGGGTGTGTCGCCGCTTGTCTGGAGTAGGGGAATACATTCGTTACACCAATCTCGTCGTGGCGGGCGAGCGGGGAAAGAGGCTCCTGGTCACCCTCTCCTCCGGCACCTGTACCTCGAGACGCTACTGCTTGAGGGTAAAGAGGATGTGGTTTAAAGGGTGGGATGCTAAGGATAAAACCCTTCAGTCCTATCTCTTCACTGCCGCAGTCCCCTTGATGGACAACCTCAGGACACTGTGGGTCGAGTCGCCGTCCTTTGACACGAAGTTCCTGCTTCAGCGTTTGACCTCCTTCGGTATCACAAGACCGACTATCCACCAAAGCTTTTGCCTTGTGGACGAGTGTAACAACCCCACTCGCAGGACCACCTTGAACCTCCTCTCCCTACAATATGTGCGGCTCTCCGCAACCCCTCAAATAATATCGCTCGCCACCCATCGCCCTTTGGCAATTTGGACCTCAACATCATCCTCGACAAAGATGCCTTCGGTATGCTGATATCGTCCTCCGAGAACTCAATCCTCGGGCGATCGCTGGTCACTTTATCGATCAGGTTGGCTGGCATCCTCAATATCGCACTTGCTTTTCCGATGGTCGCGACCGCATTCCCAGCGCTGAAGCATCTCTCTTTTGACCAGCTTGACGTTGATATAAGGGTGAGATTCCTCCGATATTTGACCTTGACGTTGCATTTCTGACGTCCTTCATTGGGCCTAGGTTGTATTAGATTTCATAGGTTTCGACGTCACCTTGTTGAAGGAGTTGAGAATCCTTTCGTTGAACCGGCGGGTTTCGCCTCCGAGCAGGACAGTACCACCAAAGTGGATGTCGCAGAAGCCCTTGGACCCCATCACACTTGAGCATACGGTACAGGCTGTGTTCGAAGGCCGACGCACCCTGCTTGCCCTGGGAGTGTGGAAGACTGGTTGGGAAGTGGGTCCTTATGGAGGAATACGAGATATACCTCAAGAGGCAGATGAATGGCGGTACTATTTTGACCTCCCATTTGAGACATGTGAACTCTTTACGTAGTGAGAGCTGTACGCTTCAATTCTCTTCCTAAACGCTTAGTGTACCGTCAATTGTATCCCCCACGTTCGCAGGGCATGTAGTGAATCAGAATGCGGCGTCGTGTCTCCACGTATCTCGCTATGTCCCGCTATTAATACCTGCACCTTGTGCTTTAATTGAGTGAAGTGCACAAAGCTCCGACTTCAGGCAAGTGAGCTAAATAGACTGGCTGGTCTGCCCAGACCACTGGCAGGGAATTAGGTCGCACTCGAGTTCCAAACGCTTCATTTTCTCTTCACGGGACGAGATCTGTGTTGTGCGGTTCTTCTACTGAAAAAATACGAACGGGTGAGGCGAACTTCTGGAGAGCATCGTCCGAACAGGCAGCAGGCTGAGGGACGCGGCGGCACGGGTGGTTCTAAATTCTAAAAATAACTCGCGGTCCGTTCGGAACGCCCACGTGATTCGGTTCCGATATTCGTCTCCTGTCTACCTTCGCGAGTGTCTCTTCTCGTTACCGCTCTTCCAAATCACGGTCTCCTGTACACCTTCCTTTGTCACTACTCCTCGCCGTCTGTTCTCGTACCTGCTCAAAGGAAGCCTTGCTTATGTACGGCTTCCATCGGCTACGCCACTTACTCCCCGGAGTGAAGCCTTCAACTGTGAATATCATGAAGATCGTAGTTCGCGTTCAGCAGCGCCAGATACACCTCTGACTGGCGGGTACATCGACATCTTCGCGTGACATTGCCTGCTTCGATAGAAGCCCTGGTGTACGACTTCAACTGGACGATTGACGCCTGTATAGTCCCGGGCGGTTCCGTGCTGGAATGCAGCCTATAAAGAGCGACGGGTCTGGGTGGTACATCACAGCACAATGGAGGGTAAACCAGCACCGAAGAAGACATTCGCAAAGTAAGTCGCTTTATTCCACCTGGTAATTATTGCCATCTAACGCAAAAGCGCCCCAGTCTCGACCTACGACCCCTACCTGCGTCCCATAGGACTATTATGCTTATGCAAGATACTCACTATATGACAGCGGTAATCGAGAACTCGAGGAACACCTGGCCCGATGGTTGCGACCATTGTCAAGACAAATGTCTTCCTGTACGTCTCTCCCCCTTCCCGTGCCCTTTCGACGCTCTTCTGAAACCGATCCTTATGTCTAGTGCCCCGGAAAATCCGATGGACATGCGTCTTGTGGGGTATGCGAGAAGTTCCACTTGCTGGTAAGCCTCTCATTTTTCATTTATTGCGACTTACTCACCAATAATAGTGTGAATGGACCCGTAAGCGCCAACGCTCGCTCACTGGTAACGTGAAGCAAGAGGTTCCATCTACGCAGATGGATATGGACAACGCGCCTGGACCGTTGAAAGCCCAAGAGTACGAGTCTCAGTCTTCTGACTCGAGTTTCGGTTCTCAGGCCTCTTCTTCTGACAGTACGCCACGTTTGTTTGTGGTGGGCTTTAGTCTCTGACCTTCAGGATCTTACAGAACCGGGATTCGTCTGCTTGTCGTCCGACAGCCCCGTCGGAGACGATTTCGTTCTCGTAGATACGACCCCAGGCGGCTCGAGTTCAGACTCATTCTTCGACATTTTCGGAGATTCCGATTGGCAACTGCCGGTCCTCGACAGCATCGACAAGCGCCTTGCCTCTCTCCGCCTGGATGATGACAGCAGCATCCCCACCCTCAGATTGGACGGGGCCGGCACTGAAAATTCGTCTCTCCCCTTCGATGATGGGTGCATCAACACTAACCTGTCCGGTATTGTCGACAGCAACCCAATGGACGTGATCGATCCCCTCCATCTGAACGCAGGGATGCAATATAATCTGAACCCCGCCTCTGTGCTGCACCAGTCTTACAATATTCCGACTCAGATCGTTCCAACTCAGAGGTCGGGGATGGCGTACTTCAACGTTTCTGACTGGTTTCGAGGATGCCCTGATCAACCAACAGTCTCCACCGACAACATCTTTTCTCAAGCGGCATCCGGGTTTTCATCCAGCGCTTACGAGTGAGTCCTTCACTCTAACCTCCCGTTCACTTTCCCAGCATGGCCATCCTTTCCTTGTGAGGACCGTATGCGGTCCCATTGTCGATATTCTCAAAGGTGATCCCAGGGCTGGGAGGGAGAGAGAGGGTTTCTGTTCGGGCGGTCTACGCCAGTATGCCTACTGTTTGCTGATGCCATTTTTTTGGGCAGATTCAATCCAGATTTCAACCCAGCGCCTTCCTACAGTGGAGAAATGGTAGACTCTAGTGTGGATACTGGATATTCGAGTCAAAATGCTGCCATGTTCGAGTACGGTTTTCCTGTCCTGGGCGCTTGAGGATCGATTTCAGACCTCGTTTCTTGATACAATCCGGATGAATGCGCTTAGTAGGTAGGTAGCATCCAGTATTCAGTATTCAGTATACCACCATTGTGTACCACCATTGTGCGCCCTTGGGGCACATGTATTTATCTGTAGCATTTGAATCGTAACCCTCCTGGGGGACGGCGAGCTTGGTGCACCCGATGACAGTTTGATGGCACCCGCGTCTGCGTCAACCACGTGGGTATGCCGATCACTCGATGTTAAGCGCTGGGTTAGCAGTAATCTAGCAATCTGCTGATCGGACGCCCACTACGAACACTGCTCCTTCGTCTACAGAAACCACTCATTCGTCACTTATCGATACATCTGAGGGGGAGGGTATGCATGAAGGACCAGCAAGGAATGTCCCGAAGAGTCGTAGAAGAGTGCTACTCTGCAAGTCACATTGACTACTACGTGATACGTGAGTGCTGAACTCGCTTTCAATTACTGTATAGAACACAGGGTAGCAGGGATCCGAGACGGAATACGGTCAGTGCATCGACCTGGTACAGCCCTTTTCCGGCCCCTTTTTGTGGCTTTTGTGGGTGGTATGCATACGACAGCCTTCGTTACGACTGGAGACTTTGTCGACTCTCCGACAATCCTGAACTGCAATAAACGCGGGGGTTTGACTGCTGATCCCGCCTCTTTATTCAGCCCTGCCTCTCCGTGCTTGAATCTGGATGCCGATGGTAGATTCGTGTCGCCTTTGTATGTTCACAATGAAGCCCGGCTCGTTTTAAATGGAGACTTGTACGTACTTAGGCATGTGCACACCGAACGGTGCATCAAAGGTAAGAGCACCTTCCCCTGTCCGTCTCTTGGGAAAAGGCAGGGTCGTAAAAAGCAGCGGTGACAACGACATTTAGAATAATGCGTGGGTCTCGGTGGCACCGGGGAGCTTAGTCGGTTGCAACAAGAGCAAATGTTTTGGATGAGGGTCGTCTGATTAGTCGCGGAGGCGTCGTAGGTGGCTTGCATCGCGCTCGCTGGGATGGCCTCGATCTGGGTGGGACTCGAGCGTTGTCAATACTTCGTCCAGGGAATAAATAGGCCAAGCCCTTGGCGGCGGCGTATCACGCGAATGACTTACATCGAGACGGAAGGGTTGCGACCCACGAAAGGAGTAACTGCAAGAATCGCGATTGGGCCTTCTGCTTCTGCCTTCTATAGAACGTGACGCGCGCCATAGGTACGACGGGTCATTCCATCCAGAGCGACGGGCACAAACAGTAATCACAGTTTATCTGGCATATGCGACGCGATCGTGGTGGCTTCTCCCGGGGGAGTGGTATAGGGAGTTTGTTAACAAATCTTGCATGCGACGTGGGGCTTGATATTAGCTGGGGTGTGGTCGACTGCCTTGGTGTTCGGGATAGGCCTGTGATTGGGGTGCAATGGGCCTGTGTTGCTCAATTGACCATGGCCAATCTGGGTTAGAGGGACGGATGGGTAGACACGACAGACCCATCACATGAAAAGAATCCTACGCGGGGAACGTGCCCCAATGGCCGCATGGAAGTAGCGGTATATAAACTACGTCGCCGCGCATCCTCGGTCTTTTCCACTCCCTCAACATGCAACCCGAATACCAGTCAGTAAATCAGTTCTACGTTTGATGAAGACCTACTAAACCTGGCGAGATATTCTAGACTGTATTACGAAGGTGAGCGTGTAGTACTACAGAGCGCTTTGTATTTTCTAACTAGAATATAGGTGTTCTTCGATACCGCCGTTGCATCACCCAACTTTATATACAGGACCCAGAGAGGTGGGGTCCGCGCCTGAAATCCAATCCGTTCGACATGCGAGCCATATTCGTGTGGCTCTACGTTTCCATCACATCCAAGACGAGCATCACATTGAAGCAGACGAGGACGAAGCTAAAGAATATGAGTGTGAAGCCCGAATACGAGGAGCTCAGAAGGGAGTTTGAAGTCAGCATCTACCATCCCCCTTCCGTCGCTCCCACTAGGCGATTCAAAGCTTCAGGCTACGACCCAACATCGCAAGAATTCCGCCTCCACTACCGCGTCGTGGACGACGGCGTCAGCAGTCCTTGGCTCATCCCCTTCGCAGACCCTCAACCGCCCGACATGCTACCCAAATCAACATACTCCGTACGCATGGCTGGACCCAAGGTGGCAGGGGCTCATATATACCTCCAGTCACCATGGTGTTTCATCACGGACTGCAGACTAGTCATCAGCAGCAGCGACCGTTGCGACACCCGAGTGCAGATACTGGAATCCAGCACCGTTGGAGATGCGGCAGAAAGGACGTCCATGTGTACATTGCCTGTTGAGGTGATTTCGCAGGTACTGAAAACTTCGCGCCGTGAGTGCATAACAGGTCCGAATACTCTCTGTGCAGCTCATCGATATATCTACAGATGTATCCCTCGCCCTGTTTTTTACCATCAGGTCACCGTACATCTTGCTCAATAACGTCCTCAAGGAAGTTTTCCCTTCCATGCGCGATATCACCCGAGTTGTGATTGAGCTAGAGGTCCCGCAACTTCACGTTCTGCCTTCAGCCAGCCAGTCCTTCCCTCCTTCCCCAAGCCGTGAGTAGCCATTTCTGCTGACGCTGCAGATGCTCAGACCCCTTTCACAGTCGCTCTCGCTAGCCACGGCATCTCTGACCGCCGTCTCCTTTCTAGCGACCATTACCCCCTTGCTTGCAATGCGAAAACGTCAACGGAGACCACAGTCGCCGGACCTTTCAGCTCGCCTTCGGAAGCAGGACGGTACGACCTCAGTACAGAGCAAGGGAGGCGCCATGTGTTCACTACCATATTGGACGAGATTCTACGCAGAACAGGGCCCCTGTAGCTTAACGGTAAACTATGTGTTCTTGCGTCCGAGCAGTGCGTCGTCGACTGGATGTAGGTAGACAATAGCGAGGCGCCGATCAATCGTCAGATCGCTTTCTCAGACTCAGATTTGGGCAAATGAGGAGATCTTAAAGATCAGGTCTCACTCGACTGACATATTTGCATGTATGAGGCGGTGTAGTTACGCCCGCGGAGGCATGTTGGAATACCGGATAGAGTCAAAATGGACCAGCGAGATTCGAGCCTGATTGGGTTCTGTGAAGATTGGATCTCCATTGTACATCGCGGGATTCCCGAAAGTATGCGTATTCTCGGGTTGATATGTGACTTTCCAAATGTGACTTTCGGATTATCTGGGCGAAGAGCCCTGACCTCTGGTTTTGGGGTTACCTTCACCACGCTCCCTTTTACGCGTTGGGCTCCCACAGAGAAGCAGACCAAACAAGGATCTACTGAGTCAAACGCATCAAACTCTATATACTGATCGGACTCATGGTGAAGCCTGCGCCTTCGCGTGATTCTAGAGTGGTGGTCGCCGTTCAGCGTATAAAGTCCTCATGACCTTCAATGGTAGCGCAACGTTCTTAGGGCCCTGAAGCACCCACTAATTGAGATGTGTCTGTACGAAGTGTAAGTCGGTCCATCCTTCGCATACCTTGCTACTTCGTCCCACTCATTCCCTCGTCCCATCGTTGAAGGGTGGGAGACCAGTATCGCGGTTGTCAGGTAAAAACGCCAACCTATAAGCTGGAGACCAGTCGTCGACTCACTTTCAATGCTTGTGTAGCACTTTCATAAACGCTATTCTACGGGGAACGTGGAGGATTGCCTCCAGAGTACCTGTTTGACGAGTTCGGCGCACAAGCACCCTAAGGGAGCACCGTGCAACTGTGAAGCAGTGAGTACAGTTATTTCTTGAAGTCAGACAAGCAGCCCATCCGGTACTAGAAGCGACAAGATCGAAATCGCGTTGTGAATTTATTTCGCGTTCGTCATTGGTCGTGCGCTAGCAAGCAAGAGCGGTCATCGGGTCTCTTTGAGCCTTTCCCAGAGTTCAATTGTAGTTCGGAGAGGAAATATTCGCAGGGTTGGTGGAACCTCTACATGTCTAAGTGAGATGCCCGTTATCCAATCCGTGATACGAAAGCCGATACCTCCAATTCGCGAGCTGCGACTGTCGGGACAATGAGGGCACCTGACTTCCGAATTTACGCTCAGCTACCTCGTCGCTAGTGTATCCCGCCCCGAGTTCCTGTAAAAATTGTGTACTATATAATACAGATGACGCGACGACAATGTGCCCCAACCGTTCCGTGACCTAACTCATGAATGTTTCGGAGGTGAATACCAAGGCCACAAGTAATACCAGAGGTCGGGTTCTTGTATGGCAATGCGGTACCGCCTGGTATACGCATCCCTGCCACATTCATACAGAGGAATGATATCGAAGTCGATAGATTGATAGCTGTTGGTCAGGTAGCGGCTAGTTGGCTCACATTCCTCGAACTCCTTTTCGAGAGAATAACCGCATCCGCACTCTGGCGGTCGTCAGAATTCGGCAATGAAATGATTACATTCGCAGGAGGCAAGATCAGTTTCTGAGACGCGTTGCACTATCGATAAGAAGCTCACCTTTGAATGGCATGACCCAGCAGTGCTTGTCGTTGATGGACCGTTTGCCGATGGGGTCAGGCGGGTCGTCTTCGAACGTTTCGATGTGAAATCCACGCGCCCGATACTTTCTGGCCCACGGGCGATCCCAATCGACACCTAGCGGGTCCCTGCTGCATACCCGAAACACCCTTGAGATGAAAGTGTCGTACGGAAACACTGATACGGCTTCTTTGTGGTTCAGGAAGTTGATGACTCCCGCTTTGCCCACTGTCAGTCGCCGGTTTACGCGTCGAAATAGAAACTAATGTGCTTACTGGAGTGAAAACCAAATAATACGTGCTCGACGGGTGGCTGCAGGACGACAATCAGCTGAACCTTATAGTTGACCTCAGCCCCGACCTCCGGATCCGGGAAGACGTAGTCGATAATGTCCACAATACCGGTCCTCCCTCCTCCTGTCAGAAATTTGACGGAAGATGTCAGAGCGAATGCCGACGTAAGAATCGGGTACCCGTCCTCGTCGTCACCATGCCCAGGCTTGTGGCTCCGTCTGGGTTCTCGAGCGGATCGAGTGTAACCCCTCATCTCCAAATACATGCACAAGTCCAACACCCCTCCTACCCGCGTCACGATATCCAGATCGCAGCTCGGATCGGGTGGCTGACGGTCGAAAAACCTCAGAACCTGTGACCCCGTTACGATAGCTCCAGTCCGAGCCAGCTCAACGCGGAAATCACCGGTACTGTTCGGGAACCACGTTTGAAGGAAGGCTGTGATATCCCAAGCCTCTTCACAGTATTGTTCGACGATCGAGTGCAAGAAAAGGCTCGCTCGTGAAAGTCTGTTGAGGTCGGGTTTGGAGAGATAGCCGAAGACGGTCGCCCTTAGTTTGAGAGAGAGATCGAAGACAAAGCACTCGAAGTTAGAAATCGGCATGGCAGTAGACTGGAGGAGGTACGCCCTGAGCTAGTAGCGAGCCGTGGGGACCATATCATGTGGAGATGGTCTCGGCCTAGGCTGCGTCCTTATATAGGAAGAAAATGATGGCAACTGGGTTCCGTTGATCTAGTTGAATTCGCGAGGAGCTGCACCCCTTCCGCAGAACATGCATTTACCTTGCAAGGAAGTACCCTTTCTCTGTACAGAGCCATGGGAAGGAGATAAACTGTACATGCGCTTGTTCTCAGGTTGCAGAGGTGCCTCAGAGAAGCTGTACCTAGGCTGAGCAGACCGTCGCACGTGTAAGTCTGTGGGTCGAGACGGTTAAAAGCGAGTACCCAATACTTGATCCTCAGTATAGACGCCTCCTCAACCCTCTCTACAGGCATGATCACTACGTCTGACATTGAAGAATGGTCTAGCGTGTGCTATGGAGACGAAATACCCCTATCAGAGGTTGCCGATATGCTGCGTAACAACCCGAAAGCGTGTTCTCTCCAACCTGCAGAGTCCACGAATCGAAGTAGTCTCGTGGTACGTTAACCTGAACACATTACTTACAGTCATATGCTCAGTATACCGCTCCGACAGCTTTCTACTGGTGATGGGAATGATGAAGGGGAGACACCCCTTCTGATTACACATGCCTTCATTATACGGTACGCGACGCCTCTAGAAACAGGTACATTCGTGCCGGACGGCGAGACTCTGCCGAAGGGTATAACTCAGTACAACCGGTGCGCTCATACGTCTCTCCATCTTCCGCTACATGAGGGAGAATCAGGCCTGAATCCAGCTTATTAGGAAGACGGAACCCGGGCTCCAGGTGAACATATCTCTTTCATTTGATGTCAGCATGGATCGGGAGTTTCATTCGCATATTGCGGTGAGTCGCTCAAACTCCTTTGCTTCATTCGATCTGACACGATGACTGCATTCATATAGGCTTTAGAAGAGTGGGCCAAATCCCAGCCTAAGATTAAGGGCACGGGGCGCCCGAAATCGAGAACGGCATGGAACAATCTCGCAGACGTCGCCGCACAATCCAAATTTACTGTGACATCGAGAGTGTTTCGGCCAGCGGATGGCGCCAGGCGCAAGCGAAAGGCTGAATCCAAGAAGACGAGCGCGTTGGGATACGCTCTCCATCCCTGGATCAAGGAAGCGACGGCTGCACGCGACGCTGAATGGGAACCAAACCCTGACCGTGTACAGTTTTTCCACAAGGAGGGTGACATTATGATCAGGATTGAAGACTCGGCCAACCCTTCATTACGCTATGGCGATCTTACGAAAGTCCTATTCAAAGTCATGTTCACCGCGAGCACCGCAACATGGGGCATGTCATTCTCCCCTGTGCAAGTGATGAGGGTGATCGACGGAGAAGAATACCAGGGTGGTGGCTTTGGCGGCCCTGCTGTCGACGATGACACGAGTTCTCGTGTATTGAAGCCAGGTGCCACATTAACACCAGTCGTTCGTAAGTACTCCCACATGACTGATACTGGGATCTAATTCGGTTCAAGGAGGACGCGAGCGCTTAAACGGCGATGGGGAGCATCCTATCGACGCGGAGCTACCGAGGAAGCGAGAGCCCAGGAGGAGCCCATCTTGGGAGCCCTTGACACCTGAACCAGACGATAGCGGTTCGCAAGTAATCGGCGGTTCACCTGTGCCTTCCGAAACGGGAAGTAGGGATGGTACGTCGAGGGTCTCTGCTGCAACTCCCATGAATAATCCGTCCCGAAACAAAAAGAAACTGACGACTCCCTGGTAGACGATCTATCTGAGGAACTCACTGTACCCAACAAGCGAAAACGGTCCACAGGCGAGGAAACTGGGCGTAAGAAGAGAACTGTGCGCTTCAAAGTTTCCCGGTGAGACACGATACGAGGACATTTGGCGCTCTTTTCTTCTACGTTCTCCGATCTTACGCCTTTTGTTAGGGAAGCTAGGTTGTTTGCGGTGAAGTAGGGTGCAGTAGCGTTATATGCTACGCGCGCACATTAGCTTCCAGCTCCGTAGGTTCGTTACGCGGAACTGTGATATCATATGACTTAATCTCTCGGTCTCGTTGGCCGAAGGTACCATATCTGTTTCGACTTCGTGCTCAAATTTCACTGGGTTCCCAGTTCCGCCCTGAATCGATATAAGCTCACCAGTACTGAGTGAAGTGTGCCAACCTGAACCATGACCACCCTGCCTGCTTCACGTCCCGACATATCCCTCAAGCAACTGCAGGTCGTACTCGAGGCGCTCAATATACACGCCTCGGTTGGAACGATAATCGATCTCCTCATCTACCTTGACCTAGACTTCACTTTCAACGTCGAGCGAGTGCAAGTCCCCCGACCGCTCACGCAGCCAGAGCGCCGCGATACCCCTGCTAACGTGGACGATGAGCTCTCTTCAATGCTCTCACAATCCATGGAAATAGGGGCTACCAGCCCCACTGGCTCCCGGATCTCGAGGTCTCGCCAACGCGGGATCGAAGAAGGTCTCGCTGCAGCTAACAGTTGGTATTGTGTTCTCCGCGGCAGAAAGGCTGGGGCCATACAGGGTTGGTACGTCAATGAATATCGGTCATATTCTGCGCGACACACTGCGTTCTAACTCTACTAAATTTCTAGGGCCACTGTACACCGTCTCACTCATAAGTACAGTGGAAACCTCCAGTGGAAATGTGAAGACCAGGAGGATGCCGTGCGTCAGTTCAAGAAATTCTGGCTCAAGGACCAAGTACGCAGCGGAGACGGGACCTACGTTGGTGTTGTTATCACAGAAGAGGATCGGAGGACCAAGGCGACGATCACAGAGAGGGCCACAGGGTTGGCGATTGTTTAATTCCCTGATCTACCTGAACGTTCATGTTATGAGATTGTATCTGTATCAAGTGCCTGGAATTTACCGCAGCTCCCACTCGCGCCGTTTCATGTTCCATATCCCTTCAAGCCTGAACCTTCAGTGACCCGTTGATATATTATTGTACACAGGGACCTACAACGAGCGTCCGGATCACTGGCATACATGCTCATCTATCGGCGTCGGTGTTTGGGGTCCCAACCTGCTGAAGGTGATCGATTCCCGCCGTTCAATACCGCGTGAGGCTCGCGTTTCGCATGGCCCACATAATCCGACCTTTGTCGTGAATATATAGGGCATCGTCTGCCAACAGCAACGTGCATTGGAAAGGCTACGTACTCGCAAAGGTGCGCTCACACTATGACATATCGAGTACAGCAAGGTCGTATACAACAGCTGATGTAGTAAGGATAGCGGTAGTCGGCTTGAGAACACGTGGGTCAGACAATGCATGACCCGAGAAAGAGCGATAGCACTTGAACAAACAAGAATAACGGTCTGACTACACCTACCCGCTGCAGGAAACGCAGATAGGATCTGCGCGCGCCCCCGTACCGGTGTAACCCCCCCAGTACTCGACGGGCAAGGTGACAGGAAGTGGAATGGCGGCAGGCTTGGTACGGAGATAGTAAAGACCCGTCTTCAGGCCCATCTTCCAGCCCAGAAAAACGCGTTTACTCTGAAGGGGAATCAGCAGAATGTTATATGGACGAGGACATGACTTACAACTTCTGATACCACGGGCTTGTCAAAGTAGAGACTGAGACTTTGGCTCTGATCAATGAAAGGACCACGAGCAGCTGCCATCTGTACGAGCACATCCTGGTCGATGTCCCATACTGTCTTGAATACCGTCTTAATCTCAGCTGGTATGGCCTCAATCTTCTGAATGGAACCTTGAGAGAAGTACGCATCGTCGTTAGACACCTCGCGATGTACAATACTAGAGACGATCGATCTTACCTCCATTAGCAATGATTTGGTTGCGAATGTCTTCCGTCCAGAGACCCAGTCGCTGAAGCCGTTCGACCAGTAAGCGCTGAATGATTGTGAACTGCCCGGCTAATACCCTGCGGTTGTAAAGAAGACTGGAAACTGTTAGCCCGCACGTCGTGACCTTACACATGCATGATGGACAGTACCTGGGGAAGGGTTCGAAGCACTCTGAACAACCCGAAAGTAATGACGTGCCGGCCGTAGGCATATATGCAGTCACTAAACTGTTCGCAGCGCCCTTCTTGAGCTTCTCGCGGAGTGAGTGCCAGTCATAGCGCCCGCTGAACACGGGGGAGTTCCATCTGTCTGACTGTAACCACCCGTTGGACAATGGACTATCCTCGAAGGACGAATATATGCCGAATTCCTTGATGAGGTCTGAGCTGGCGTCATAAGCAGCATATTGAATGGTTTCGGCGATCTCGATGTTCAGCTTCGCTGCTTCGGCAGAGTCGAAGGCGACGTTCATCAAGGCGAACGCGTCGGCCAATCCTTGCACGCCGATACCGATAGCCCTGTGCCCCTTTGCCGATGCCTTCGCACTCGAGGTCGGATACCAAGAAACTGAAATAACCCTGTTGAGGCTGAGAACCAGGCGTCGAACGGTTTCCTCCATCGTCTTGAAATCGAATGTCTTGTTGCTATTGACGAATGACGGAAGTATTATAGACCCTAGCGTACACACAGCGGTCTCGTCTCCGTCTGCGTATTGAACTATCTCGGTACAGAGGTTGCCCTGCGTGATTGTACCGAGATGAGACTCGTTGCTTTTCCCTATGAGGGGAGTGAGCATTCGAGAACGCGGTACATAGCGTCAACTCACGGTTAATCGAATCCTTGAACAGGATGGAAGGACCTCCGCTTTCGATCTGGCACTCGATAATGGCCTGCCACAATGCACGGGCTCGTATCTTGCGTCGACCCAGCCCGGCGGACTCTGCAGAAATGTAGGACTCTTCAAACTCTTGATCAAAGAGATGGGGGAGGGTCGGGACATCCGTAGGACAAAATAAGGTCCATTCACCATCTTCCTCCACGCGTTCCATACTGTAAAACCGCCGTCAGCAAATTCCATGATACACGGGAGTGGTGGTAGGCTCACAATAGGTCTGGAACCCATAGAGCGTAGAACAACTTCCTCGCACCATCTTCAGCCGCCCCTCTAATCTTCTTCTGGCGGAGTATAGAGAAGACATCTGCATGCCAGGGCTCCACGTAGATGCACATAGCACTGGGGCGCTTCTTGACGCTCTGATCAATAACATCCACACCTGCGTCAAACAATTTCAGAATCGGCTCAATTCCACTGCGCTCGACCCCGTTTACGATGGACCTGCGTTCTACCAGTTAACATGCGCCTCTCAGAGGCTTTGGCATAACACTCACCCCTTGGCAGGCAATGACTGAAACCCAAGGCCTATGCCACCACCGGAGCGGCAAATGCGAGATACCTGGGCGAGAGACTCCATGATATCGTCCGGATTGTCCTCTGCTGGAAGGAGGAAGCATGAGCTCAGTTGCGGCTTCTTGAAACCACTATTGAACAGGGCCGGAGAGCCGTGGGAGGCTCGGAAGAGAGAAAGATCGTCGTAGCACGCCTTCACCGATACTAGATCCGAACCATGGATTTGAACAGCCGTCCTGAGGAAGACGTACTGAGGCCGTTCGCACAATGTGCTACCTTCCCGCACAGCATAGGTGCGTAGGATGGTTCTGAGAGCGGTACTGTGGGATGGCAAGTGAGAACAACGTAGCGTGGGAAGCGGCGGACTCACTAGGTGATGAATATATCTCTCGCTGGATCAATCATCTCGTCCAATTCCTTCTGGTTCAACTTGACCACCTGGTCGAAATTGTCGTTCCAGAGATTCGAGAACCTTTTCATCGCACTGGAAAATGAATCCTCCGTCTCCTTGTAGACACTGGCCAGTGCTACAGACGCAGCCACTCCGCCATACACAATATCCACGTAATCCAGTTCATTGGCGGTCTCGGCTACGATGTCCTGAAGCGTGCGTAAGTGAGTGAAACCATGACTCGTACCGGCCATTGAACCTTACTTCGATATCTCTCGTTTCAACAGGCGTCTTCATCTTACTGACGGCCAAGTTCAATATCCTGGTCCCGCGTCAGTACGGGACGGAGCATCTTGGACCACGACTCACGAACCTGGTGGCATAGATTTCTCTTTCCTCGAATGTCTTCCGCTGATCGACGACCTGTAGTGTTGGTCAGGGTCACATACACCTGTTCCGCATCCAGTAGGACTCGCATTCAGAATTCTGTTGTACAGCTTTACTAACAATCAGCATATGCATTTCAGGTTCAGACGTCGAGATGGGGCTCACCTTGTCCCTTTCAAACGCCTCCATAGTACTGCGCCTGACTTGAGCGCTATCGGTGCATAACTCGACAATCTTCTACTCACCCGTCTATCGAATGAATAGGTCATCAGCTTTGAGTAATGTTGCCCTCCGTCCCGAGGTTGCACGAGAGTACTAACACCCACCTCTCTTAATCACGGCGTAGATGCCGGTATCAGTAGCGACCTCCATTGCCAGTCGAGGGTGTGCAGTCCGAGAAGTGTGTCGATTTCGTGAGTCAAACCTCTCATTATATAGCCTGGAGAAATTTCGAGGTTCGACAGCAGCTTGACCATACACTATAGTTCGCTGATTCAAGTACTCTTGTCAGAGAATGCCTACGGCGTGCGCTCAGATGACGGATGTCAGTCGTCTGTCGGTACAGGCATATGAGAAGATCGCCTGCGTCCTGAGGAGACTATTTGGGAGCTAAGGTTCTGGCGTCTTCTCGCCGAACTGCACAGTGCCTCGAGAAGCGTCTTCATCGCAAGTTCAGTCCTCGGGTCTCGCTCTAACGTCTAATGAAATCTAATTTGACCAACTGGAGCAGGCGTCTTCCAGCATCGAGCAGTGGAGAACTCTCCCGCCTTCTCGAATGCCTGCGGAGAAGGTTGACACTAGCGTTTGCACTCGAAGCGACATAATGGCGCATAAAATGGCCCTGTGGACCCGTTTCTTGTTGACCATCCTCAATGTCGTATCGGCCTCTTCCGCTGAGTGAGCTCGAATCTTTTCTCCTCAGGGCCAAAACAGACGTAGTTCTGTATATGGTCGCCCATATTGACCCTGGCGACATCGTGAAATTGGGTCAGCTGAACACTCGCCTTCGTTTCTGGTATCATTCATACCGGAAAAGGGTCTGGGATATGGTCAAATTTGTCCGACAATACATCAATACCCGGCCTGCGGCTTTCCTGGCGCTTATGGATGGCAATAACGCTTTGATATACGGCGAGGCTGTACTTCGTTTCTTCCTCAGATGCAAGGCAACTCCGGAATGCCCCTTGGATGTATGCGCCAACATCTCCAAAGTCTACTACGTGCATAGGGCACTCATTAACGATGGATATTCCAACGTCAGTCGAGAAGGACTTTTCTCAGAATCCATGATTTCCCAGCTTGTCGGGAAGGCCATCGGGCGATCCTCGAAGCGCGACTACGCATCATGGTTCCTAACCGGTGACAGGAGCGTCGATCCGGAAGATCACCTCGGGTTCAAATTCAGGTACAAGAAACGCACGACCGGGGCGCAAGTCAACCTTCACTTTATTAGATGCGAGCCGTACAGGCATGTCTTAGCAAGTCCGCTCTGTGAGTTATTACCCAACGATTTCACGTGAAATGCGTTGCTGAACCTTTCGCTAGCGCCTCTCACCTGTTTCATGATGTTCGATCGTGCTGTCTCTCCATTCGCTAGAAGCACCTTCTGCGAATTCTATGCTTTCACTTTACAGACAAGAAGGCTCAGCCGCTTCCGCGATCTGAAGGTAGCCGACCGATGGGTGGTCAAGGATACCTCGCCCAAACGGGAGTACCGCTTCGAAGCGATATTTGGTCCTCCTGACGATATAGTCTCGTACGATGTCGCAGAAACCGGTAGTAGGGGCCTATGCGATAAATATTGTTGGACTATTTTTAGAGTCAATCTGGGTGAGCCTTCTTCGCCTGTCTTTCGGACCCGAGAACGATTCCTCATATTACCCTTTCTAGACCCTATGGAGCCGCTGCTTCCGCGTCAGTGGCACCGATTCGAAGTCATTGACTGGAGGTTGCTGCATGACGAAGGAGGCACATACATGAAAATCGGCGAACCTTTCGTCCTAAGGTAAGAAGCTTGCGTACCTGTATACCACTTTTCTGACAACCTAGGGTCTAGCTCGAGATACTACAATTCTGTTCGGATAGAAGCTCAGAGGCTTGCTAACGAAGAGCGCAGAAATGCCCCTAGGCATCAGCAGGCGCAAGCGTCGTGATTACAAAGTTGCTGGGACCCGAAGCTGTCAGGAATACTTGGCGTCTGTGGGCAACTTCTCACATCCAGGAGCGCTCGCCACAGAAGCTGCAGGGAAGTGGTCTTCATTCATACATCTATCACTTCTACGACACCCTGTAATCACGATATCGACAGATATTCCGCTACTGCATACAGTATAAATACTTTCATCACGCTCCGTCTCCTTCCATCCCAGTCACGCGAATTCCACATGGACTACCTACCTCAACCGGAATATGAGTCGCATATTGATGCGCACTGGGAAAACCTCCCTTTCTTGCGCAACGTATGTCCGCTCCTCGTCGCTGCAGCGTATGCCGCTGACCGTATTCCATGCCATTAGCGCGATGATCACAAGTTCCCTTCAGTGGTCCCCTTCGCTGTGAGTTGGTTTGAAAAGATTGCTGAAAAGGTCTCTAATGATCAACAGCTTCGTACAGTGGATGCGCTGGTACTACGAGTCGGGTCGAACAAGGCTGAGACGTGGACGCTGCCTGTGCACGCGTCACAGGAAGTTGAAGGGGTTGTGCATGACGAAGTGATTGTCAACGCCTTTTTCCCTGCTGGATGCCTCAGCGTAGTACTTTGTACAATGCCAGACTCGAGCAGTCCGTTGCCCTTCTCCTATCGGGTTTATCTCGACAACTACCGCACTCAACGCCCCTTGAATAGGGCAGTGGACACTGTCTTCGACCAACTTTGGATGGGAAACATTGTTGTGGTCAAGTACGCCCGAAGTAACTCTTCGAATCGTTATTGCTACGTCAATATGCAGCGGGGTGAGGCAGAGCTATTGCTCTGCATTCTGGGAGAGTGAGTTCTTCGAACTGCCTGCTTGACGAAGGCTGATTCTCACTCGTTACAGCTGGCTCAGAAATATGTGGAATGGAATGTTTAATCGGAACGGGTTCTACGTCAACAACACGAATCGTCGTTTCCAGCATTAGTACTACGGCGTTCATGAGCTTTCTTGAGCTATCATTATGATATTGGTCGCATGTGTAATGAAATTACGCACTTGTACATCTGCAACGATTGTTTCTATCTAGTGTGTAAGCGGACTAGTGTCCAGGTCTGCCCGGATGGGCCATTATTGGCGAGCAGAGGATTGTCGCAGCGTGCGAACGACCTTCCGAAAGCGGCGCGAATCCGGACTGACCCGGAATCCGAAAATTCCGCCCAAACGCGCCGCCAGGTCGACCTCCTAGGCGCACACAAAACCTCTTCCTATTCAAAACCTCTATCTCTCGTTTCTTTCTCTATAGTCCTTGTGAAGGAAGAAGGATGTTCACCGCAGCTCGAGTATCCGCGGCGCGTTGCAAGGCTGCTAGGACGTTTGCGACTGCTGTGACGGAGGTGGGGAATGGTGTTAGGGTCGCTGCTGTGGAGAAGTCGAGCGCGGCTCCTACTGCAAGCTTGACCGTGCTTGTCAAGGCTGGCTCGAGGTTTGAGAGTAAGGAGGGTGTGGCGAATGCTCTCAAGAACTTTGCGTTCAAGGTGCGTTGTTCTACTGGACTTTGGGTTGTGAAGTGTAAAGCTGACAGGGATATGTGTGGTGGCTTTGGTGTCGTGTCGTGTTATGGGGTTGGTTTGGGATTATAGAGCACTGCGAAGCGTACGGCGTTGGGAACCGTCAGGGAGAGCGACCTTTATGGTGGTCTCCTCTCCTCGACGTTGGGAAGGGAGCACCTCGCGCTGAGCGCTGAGTTCTTGAAGGGTGACGAGTGAGTGATTCTATTGCATTTTTTACTTCGAATATAGTCCTTTGGATTTGAATTCTCTATGCTGGGATATAAACTGGCTTTAGGAGCTGGGATCTGGTGCCTAGGATACACCACACCGCGGCTAGGTCTGGTAATACGCAGGCGACGACTTTGTTGTTGTGAATTGCTGCTGCTGGGGCTCGCTCGGGAATGGCTGTTGCACTGCAGGTTGTTTGGAGGGAGGAGGGGGAGGACGACGTTTTGGGTTGTCGGCAAAGTTGAGCTCGTGGATGCTGGGGAGGCGGGTCTGATAGTGCTGCTGCTCGTAGATGCGTTGAGAGTACGCATGCGCCATGAGCGGACGCGAAGTTCAGGAGCAAGATGCGGACTTTCGATTCGTCAACCAAGATCCATCCAAGATCGAGATTCATCGATGCCATCACGCAATCTGGATTCCATCTGAATCCCAGATCTGAATCCCTCTCTCTCTCAAATGGACACCGACGTATCCCGCCCGTCTGCCCTACCCACTGCCAATCTCGCTCGTGCAGTCTCCCAGCACAATGACCAGAACTCGGCAGAGTATCTAGACAGTGTAGAGGAGGAATGGAACAAGAAAGTAGATGCAGAGGTCGAAGTCCTGGTTGACGGTATGGTCGACCTCGTCAACCTCGCGTCCATCGGCAACAAGGACAAGTTTATCGTCGCTCAAGAGGCTTTCCAGGCGCAGTCGCGTGCAGAGTCGATGGTGGGTTGTCGTCATGTCACTGTCTAAGGGTGCTAATGGGAGTAGGTGAGGGCGGCGCACTCGCTCCTCTCCATCGTACATAGCATGAAACTCCTCCTACTCCTCTCCGACGAGGCGCAGCTCACACACCGACGCGATGCCGAGCTCAAGGCCATTCAAGAGGAAAAGGCGGCTACAAAGGCAAGGTCGCGTCCCTCCTCGACGAGCTTCTCCGCAAGTAGCCACCGTTTCGCAACGCGCATCGCTCCCAAAACACCTTCTCGAGATATACAGCAGCCACCTCGAAGCAACTCACCACCACATTGAGCCGCCCATTCCATCCCATTACAAGGACCCGGAATCCCAATACCTCACTACACATTCGCCCTTTCGCCCTTGGACCAACTTACACTCCACACCTGGGAGACCCGACTTTCACTCTCCTGCGGCCGATATCTAGTTACCGCTTCAATCGTCCACCATGCACGCGTCTTACCGGAAGTAAACGATTAAAGACGAAGCACACTGAACCTTATCGCAATTGCTGCGAGTACCTCCTCCCCTTCTAGCCCATCGATACCTCGAGCTCTTCGCACCACGACTCCACCGTCCCTCGCCGAGGCAAGCACAACTGCTCATCCGCAGCCCTCAGTCCTCGTTCCATATCTCCCATCTGTGCAGCTTAGGTTTGCTTGCTACACCACGACCTTTCTCCTGATCCGCTCACCCTCAATGTCCAGCGTTCGACACCGACCTGGAACAATTGTGATCCCCTCATGATCAGTGTCCTTGTCTATTGTATTCTCGAGAGTTGTGTATAAGGAGACCTGGTTTCGGACAGATGAATCCCAATACCGCCTGTTCGCACCATCTCAGCCTTATCTTTCCTTCTCCAGTCCCTCGACATTTCACACCTCTAGCCCTAAGCGTCCAGGACCACCAGCCAGCTTCGAACCTCCCCCGACCCGATGTTGCCCGATGCTGAGGGAGGCTCCCTTTCCACGCCCGACCTGGACCTGTCAGAATCCGACTTATTGGCCGCCACGATCCGTGAAGAGACGTTTGTCGAAACACTCCTACTCGACAGCAAGGAAAGGGACCCGCCAACACTCGCAGTGGCCCACTCCGCCGGTTCCCCATTCAGACTCCCTCGATTCGAGTTTTACAACGCGTGGCCCTCAGGTTCCTCCACCGCACGATTCGTGTCCTCCTTGTCGCCGCTTCCTCCATCTCCATCTTCGTCATCGGGAGCCACATCGACTACCTCGACTACTCCTTATCTCTCCCCCCTTTTTGCCGATTGCCAGGCATGGAGCCATACATGGATACGTCACCCCGGCCCAAACACGAGGCTCTGTTATCGACCTCCAAAACGAGTGTGTGCAGGGGGAAAGGAACGGTGACTTGGCTGGCAAATCGGGGTCAATGAAGCACATGGTGTAACGCCCTGCTGTGATTTCCAAGTCTCTGAGCTCATGACTGACTACCGCATGTGTACAGACGCAAGGTAAAGCGCCCCAGACCTCGTGGCAGGGACCGCATCCTGGATCTGCATTGCATAATACAGGGTGTTGAAGTCGTGCAAATTCGCATTCAAGTACCGAGATGTCGTAGTACTAGCTTTACGCTCGTCTGGGACTCGGAATTGGAGGGTGATGGTTCTGGAGCAAAACGTACAAGGCCTTGCCATCAATCATTTGGCGCCCACGGCTTCAAGTTGGTGACGGTCCGGCTCTGGTTGCTCCATCATCCTCGCATGAATTCGAACTTGGCATAGACCGAAATCTTACATAGTTTGTGGGAGGGGGTATTCTATATTGAGTGTCCCGTTTCCCTTACCCGTTAGTGTCACAATATACAAACCCATCTTTGACATCCCATCGAGCTCACCCCGAGAACCCATCCTGCCGTCTGCCTTGTCCTAAATTACCAAGCAATTTTCTCTCAAACGACATACACAGACGCCTGTTAAATATTCAATCTATAGCTATGACGGTAGATAACTGCGAAGTGCTACTACTCCCGCTATGGGTTTGGGAAGGTTGATAGGATGTGTCGGACGGATTCCCGTCTTCCACCGGGTCCTCTCCGGGTCCTCCGGCACTTTGCTCTGTCTTTCCCGGTGTGCTGCTGATTCCTGTGAGTAACCTTGGGACGTCGTTCATCTTCCGCTCTTTGAAGAATTCGGGACCATAATTAATCAGGATTTCGCTGCCCGTGCGGATGGGCTTAGCTGAAAGTATGAAGCAAACCGTCAGCAGACCTGCATTACGAGGCTTCGGGGAAGTGTAGCCAATACTCACTCGCGAAGAATCCAATCCGGTGTTCCCCATTCACGTTTCGGACTAGCGCGAGATGTGTATGAGCTCCGATGTTCTGAAGATCCTATGGAAGAGCTCACTCGTTGCCTCGCAGTTATAGTGAACTGTATCGTGGTTGATGTACCGTGCCTCATTCCCGACGGTCGAGCTATCCACTGATAATCTGCTGTTGAGGTCGAAGAGATACGTTCGTCCATTCTTCCGAGCGATGTGACTGCGTAGCGGCACCGTCAGTGAGATCGAATTGGAAGAAAGATTATGGTTCTCACTCGCGAGACGTCGTTGTATCCTCGTGTATAAGTTCGCCAGTATATTCTGTCGGTGAGGACACACGTCAGAAGGAATCCAGCTCGGAAGTGTATGATCACCCAACCTGATATTAGATCGCCTTCCCTTGCATCCTCCATGATGAATAGGCCTAAGCCGTATCTGCTCCGATGGACCATTGATTTCTGGAAAGAAAATGTGCTCAGCGACTGCCTAGCGTTCTAACAAGTCAGAACAATTTACCTTGGAGAGTCCCAGCTGTAGCGCCATGTTACAACATATGGACTTTTTTTCACCAGGCGCACTGATCTCAGGGTCAACCAATGGACTATCAACGAGAGTCGGTCAGATTCGCAAATAGTTGGTAACAGGATCGATTACCTGACCGAGCACTCTTTGCACACTCGTGGATCACACTCGCGAAGCGCGCGGCGACACGGACATGTTTTCTTGTCGCATATCCGCCCCGCCTTTGAACAACCGCACCCTTCCCACTGGCGAGTACCTACAACGAACTCAGAAGAAAGGCCAGTCTAGTGTCGCATTTTGCGTACATTTCCGATCGCAACGACAATTGGGTGTGCAATGAGCATTGTTTTTGAAGCATTTACAGTCGGAAGTTGCGTCGCAAGGGCCAGTATGGCTGCACGGTTTCTTCCTGTGAACGAGTGAGACGACCCCTTTCGCCTTCACGATGAATGGTACGTACGGCTTGAACTCGCTGGCGTTATTGTCTTCTCGGTTCATGTAGATATGAGTAGCCCAGGAACGTAGGGTGAAGCTTACTCACCTTTGAAGTTACGTGTTGTCTTTTTCGCGTGCCGACGTTTCGCTGCACGCTCATTTGCCGGCCGAGAAGTGTTGAGGTACTCCGTGCGATATCTGGCGACCTCGAAGCAAGGCTTGCGACAAATGACGGCGAGGTCGCATGGAAGGGCATCCTGGGAGTACCCGAGAACAGTATGAAGCAACTCTTTGTCCGCACTGGACCAAACCGCGGCCGAATTCTGACACCCTCATCAGATTACATCCAAGTTGAGCATGTTGAACTCACTATGTCTCGAAGGTTCGTTGGGACGACGAAGCAATCCCTTCCACATGCCTTTTCAGCGGGGATTGCTAACGATTCTGTGGATATAGAAAGTGTTTGAGGGATGGGCGGTGGTATCCTTCCTACTGTGCCCAAAGTGTCAGGGAGAAATGCTGATCGATTCGAGGGCGACAAACCAACAGTGGACTGAGCAATAACCGGTCAAACAATTCGGGTTGTGGCAAAACGCAGCCATGAGGCTCTGCAGTACATCGGAGGGACCAGCGTTGAGATAAGGTGGAGATATTTGCATTAAATGTTCCCATTCATCCGGCAGTGGCTTCGGAAAGTCTCTGAAGCCTCAGGTTATGCAACAGGAGATTACGTGGGGAAGAGGCAAGAAACCATACCTGCGATGAATCAGCCTTCCCAAGCGTGGTACAGCGGGACCAAAGCTACCTCGTACGCGAGGAGGAAAGAGTCCCATCGCTTCAACCTTGGATGAGTCCATTCCTTGTAGTAGCAGCCGCTGCACGGCTTCGATAGCAATGATCTCAACTAGCGCTCGAGTTGAACATATACCGCGGATGAGAGATGGGACTACGTACACTCTGGGTCTAGATGCTCATGTTGCCAAGAGAGATATCCGTGCTCGTTGTTGTAAGGTCCATAATCGAATGTCGGGTCATCGGCGAAGGGCAGGTATGGCATTTGGTCTGGATCGTCTCCAACCTTGATATTCCGTGACGCTGGCGTGCAGATTTCGTACGCGGGGTGAGGAAGAAACTCCGCTCCAGCATAGACATTTACAGGATAGACTCTCGCTTCTTCGTTGTTTTCATAGTCGTAGAAAACAAATTCGCCAGAGCTAAGGTCACCATCCGAGTCAGGAAGCTCGACAGGGGGAGCAGGTGAATCTAGTAGATCCAGGTTATCCACGCGTAGAGAGGAGAGAGCATCCTTGCAGTAGGATGTATCAAATTCACGATAGTCTTCAATGCAGGCATATAGGGTCTGCAAGACCATCACCCTGTCGTTGCGGGAGACCTCGGTCGACATTCGTCATGTGTGATACAAGTAGTCTGCCCAAGATCTGAGACAGTGCCGAGACAGCGAGCTTAGAGACCCAGAGAGAGCAACCTAGGAAAGATGTTTAGTTCTCTTCAGCCTGTAGTGCCGCGAGAGGCAGGATTTCAAGAGTCCCGTAGTGGTGGTTCATGTTCAAGTCAGGGCGCGTCAAGTCGCGTCGCGTTCAAAAAATCTCGTGTATTACCTAATCTGCTAAGGGCTTAGCAGCGGGCGCCTAACTGCCGTCGGGCACGTTGGGTCAAAACATGCTTCCTGCGAAGGTAATGACTGCCCACGATATCCTCGGAGCGTTCAACAGGCCTGTAGTGGAGATAGCGCGCTTGAACCCTTTGCCCTCCACCGCCCATGCCTTATAGCGACCCGCTGTTTGACCGCGATATCGCGCATGTTGCCAAAGCAGCAACTGACGCCCTTCGAGAGAATGGCTTTACTTGCTGCTTGTTTGGCAGTGCTGCGTGCTACTACTATGGAATGAGGAATAGAACTCCTAATGTGACCAGCGAATTCTTGCTTCGTCGGGCGTTGTCTCATAGAGTTCACTGACAATTATCTCAGGATGTTGATATCGTGGTCATGGAGGATCCCGACGACTACGACGTAGAGGATATCAAGCAGTCACTCGTCGACACGGATGACAACTTCTTCCTAGTCCCTGCCGGAAATCCCCGCGACACGTTCAAAGTCCTGTGGTACCGGCTTCCTCGAAGGAATGGTTCGCAAAAGCGCTGCAAAGTCGATATTCTTCTTCCAGGACCGGAGTTCCTCAGTATTCCACGCCTCGATTCCGAGGAGATATACTATACGCAACGTTCTCGCATGCCATTGATACCCCTTCTCACTCTGATTCTGCTGAAAGTTCGAGGATGGTCAAACCATCGGTCGGACCATAGACAGCGAATGCAGGACAAGGTGCCGCAGGACGAAGAGGACCTGGAGGAGATGCTGGAAATTGCCAAGAACAAGAATGCGAGGGTCGAAAATGAGGAAGGTTTATGGGAAGACTGGTTTAGTGAGGAAGCGATGGAGTGGGTGAGCGAGTACATTGACGAATTTCCCCTCTCTGAATATGACTGGGCGGATATAGGCTTCGGTTCGCCGGACTTCCAGGTGTAAGCGCGTACTTAGGGTCATTCTCGTATCAATTATAAAACACGACAGTCGTCAATACTGGATGCTATTATTCTTCACAAGACCTAGATACAAGCTGCTGGAAAGCGATCTTGTCTCTGTTTCGTCGGTAAAGCTTGTCTCCCTGGTTGGACGGATATCGCTGGTAACTCCGGTACTGTAGTGTTTGTACCTTTTGATCTCTCCGGCGGTTCGTTCAAATCACGGATTCATCTTGGTCTTTGCTCCCATGTGCTTGGTTTGGGCTTGGTACCAGTACGTCTTGGCCTCGTTTCAAGCTGATTTGGTGATGTGAAAGTGTCAATCCTTGCGATAATTACTCACCACACGCCCTGCGTTCGGAGAATGCTGACCCAGGTTCAGGTGAAGGCGACGGTCCGAATTCTTGCATGATTCCGGGAGCGACCGCAGTACGGGATGCTACTATAGCAAAACAGGGTCACGCCTTGGGCGACAAATTTACGCGCCTGTGGGATAGGACGAGGCCGAAACAGATGGCTGTTCGCCTCAGCCAGTTTCGCCCCTGGGTGCAGAGTTCGAAGAAGGGCTCGATTGCTTCACATCAATCTGAGAAACGGCAATCCTGGCTGGAAACCGCGTAAGGACCTGATGGATAATCATCCTGCCAGGGTCCACAGTTCCAAACAGAACCACTGCGCCTTAGCACTATGTCATTTATATCCTGGGTGCATTGTGCGGGTATGTTCTGTTCTACCATCCACTGCCCTTCGCCTTGGGCTCTCCCCTGCTGTAATGGCCAGCGATTCCTTGGTAGAAAGCGCAATAAGCGAGACGCGGTCGGCCATTACAGTATATGTGCGTGTTTAGTAGACTCTCGAGAGGTCACGGTTCGGCAGCTGACGCTTCTTTATGTCCAGTACACCGACAGTGAGCCCTCAAACCCTTTCCGTTATTTGTTTTGGTTGCTGAAAAGCTTCATGCGAATGCTACAGTCGCAGCCGGCACGCTATTCGTACGTTTTGCAATTGACCTGCGCACTATCGGTGGTTCCAGATATCTCACCTGCGGACAGGTCTGCGACTGGTTCTACTCCCTCGATGCGGAGGTTGGGCTGGTATGGAGACGACGGTGGACTCTTGGGAAGACCCTCTTCCTCTTACTCCGGTATGGCACCGCCATGTACATGATTTTCGCCGCCTACGAAGGTGCATATGCTTCAGGCTTTCTTTCACAACTTACTTCTCAACATGATGCCACAATGCACAGACACCGCCGACTGGAGAGCCCTCATCACAGGGACACCCGTGAGTGCCCATCCATCGTGAATTTGGGTCGGCCTCTTACCGAAGGCACTGGCAGATGCCATTCGGACTGCTCGTGGTAGATAACGGTGTGTCTCCGATCTATTTTGTATATGAGCCGCCATAGCAGCCTGACTCACGGCCTTTCGCATTCAAGTTGCATCTCTGGTGCTACCCTACCTGCAATTAGGTAAGCCGCGAAAGCGAGGAACGTTATCTGGGCCTTCAGTTGACCGTTAATTCAGCTATATTCTTACTATGTATCCATGGGCTTCTGGGAGCCAGGAAAAGATGGAAATTCATTCTCAGTGTGGCATACCTAGTATATTCCTTCCTCCGAATTCTGGTGCAACGTCGGTTAACGAGGTGCTCTCCTGATTCCTGATAGGCATTGGCATCGGTTTCCACCAGCCTCATGATTAATCACCTTGTTGCGACAAGTCAGTGGCCCAATGTTGCTTTTCAGTTTCTCCCTTTGTGCTGATACGGGGTCCCAAAAGGCCGGAAGGAAACCATTCACAGCATATTCCGAGTCATCGGAAATTACTTCGTGTTCGCGAGACACCTCTGTGAGTCCAGCCTTGACACTTTTTGCGAGCGGTTCAGCTTTATTGAGAGCTCTCAGGCGTGTTTATGCTTGGGGCGACGGCACTTTACAAACACTGCCGCGGGCACAACCTTCGGGACGTAGAGGGAAGCGGACGTGTATCAATAATTTCGACATTGCGCCGAGACGGTGCAGTCTATTATCTCGGTATCACCGGTGAGCAGCGTTCTGGATATCACACCTTCAAAAGCGCTACTGATACACGCACAACACAAAGTCAACACCCTATGGGCGTGTATCTTTTTCACGCCTGGGTTTCCTGTAAGTCATCCTTCTTGTCCCTGTCTGGAGTCTGGTCAATTAATTGGGCGATAGACAGAGGTACGTGGGGTCGGGTACTCCGGAACGTAAGCACGATTTCCTTTGCCATGATACCAGTCAGGTTATAACGCGGGGACTGCAGCATTCAAAGGGTTGTGGGTGCTATCTTGGCACTCCAACTGTTCATAAATATCCAACGGAGTGTGAGCGAACCCTACTCGGAGTCATCGTTCGAAAACCTTTCGACGTTCATGGCTCGCCCTGTGGACGTCAAGCTGGAGAGCATTGACCTCGACGGCGTAGAGATAGCTGAACGGAATGGTAGATATTCCACTGATAAACGGACACGATTTACGGGCCCGTTACCAGGGCTAAGATAAATGCAATTTGTGGTTTCATTGAGTTGGCCTAGACTTGAATGTGGGTTTGGTATATGGTATGGGGCGTCGATACTAGATCTCACGACGGTCGGCGTTCTATCACTGTAGGACAGTTGAAGAAGGGATATGCTTGAGATGTCAAGGGTTACAGGTGCAAGGCTTAACCTTCTTGGGTCTTGTCTAGCAAGGCCTCTAGATCTAGACAGCCCACGCCTCGCAGTCGACTTCAACCAAAAAGCTATCGAAGGGGTGCAAAATTCCGACACGGGGAATCGAACCCCGGGCTATCGCGTGAGAGGCGATAATGTTAGCCACTACACCATATCGGATTATATCAGGCCATAAATTTAAAGTAAGCTCTAAAAAAGCAACAGAAGCCGTTTGCAAAGTCACCACAACACGCGAGGCGCTGCAGCCTACTGGGTTCTGCAAGCGAAAGGGCTGTTCGTTGTCCACGACATTGTCCACTACAAGAGGATGGTGACGCTAAATATAGGGTAGGTGTAGGTTAGAATAACAGGACGAGACGCTACATCGACACTACCACGGCCCCGACAACGAGATCCAATCCCTTAGCACTGTCGTTCGCTCCGTTCCAATCTGCTGCGTCATCTCGTTCTGCCTGGTAATTGGCAGGGACTCGTAGTGCGTCAGCAGGTTACCATCCAAGATGCCCTTGAGCAAAGGCTTCGAGTTGTACTCATTCTTGACGACGCTACAAGCAACATGATTCACTCAGAAGAGAACGAGTTACGGTAACTCATAGAACATACCGGAAGGCTTTTGGATTCAACGCTGCGGTGTGCTGGATGTTCCTTGCCAGCTGTCCCTGGAGAAGCTGAAGGCGTTTGAATGCTCCTTCCTCGACGGGTGTCAGCGACGACAACGAGCCGTCTGTCGAACCTAAGAGAAGCTTTGATTGCGGAATCGAAGGGTCGTCCTTGTTCCGCTTGGCGATCACCGTAGTCGCTCTGTACTCGACCTGTCCATGGAACTCAGTCCGTAGCAAGAGGTGTCGGCCGTCTCTGGAATCGGGGTCTATGATGAATAGACATTAGATTCAAATTCTCGTACCGCGTCGGCGACGAATCCCGAGAGCAAGCTTACCTTGGGGGTTGTATTGATAGGTTCGTATGACGCCCTCTTCGTCTCCAGTAACCAACGACAGCTCGCCCTCGTCCGTGAAGAAGAAATCAGCGCTCGTGATACAGTGGTGTTCGACATCTTTCCCAAGAAGGACTAGTTTGTATGGGTCTTCCTATGGAGTCCGAACCAAACAACGGGAAGGCAAAACACAGGTCAGCAAAACCGTGAACCAAAGACAAGACGCCACCCCCGTTCAATCGAGGCACCATGATCGCGAAGATACTATCTGGAGGAAGCCCAGAGTAAAGGTGGCGCATTTTAATATACGATACCCAGAAAAGGGCAAGCGTATGTACGAGCGCAGGCACGCAAGAAGGAAGGAGAGGGGCAGAATGGACGAGAAAAGGAATCAACGCACCTGAAACGCGACGAACATAAGGCTCTTCACGGCGTCACCAACGAGGAGCAAATTCTTCAAGGACCGCAGGGAGGTCACGTAAATTCCGACATCGATAAACGCGACCCCCACGAGGCGCTCGTCGGAATCGAAAGCCCGAACGAATATCTGAGGTAGCACGCGATAAGCTCGCGCAATCCACAAGCAAGTAAGAGGGAAATGGGCTGCGTGGTAGCCATACGAGGGAGTAATGCCTCGTCCACGACTACACGTGCCGTGGATATGGAACGTACCTTCTGACCCATCGAGTGCACGACATATCCTTGGAAGCCACAGACCGCAGTGACTGGGCCTTTGGCGTCATCTCTGCAGCGGAGACGAAGCTTGTACCACCGTGTGGGAGCGATCGCGGGGTCTGGCACAACCTCGACAATCTCGAATATGTACACCTATCATCAAATGAAACAGAAACTGTCAGTCGGTGATGTATGCGAAGAAGTGGAAGGATCAAGTCAACGATGAAATCATGGAGATACAAACGATCCATCGACCCGCCCATTTCAACCGAATGGAGACGGGTGAAAAGTGGATTCGCAAGGTCTGGGCTACTTACCGCGCCTTTGACCGCCAGGTCCTCCCCACGGTCGATCGTGGTACCGACTGCAATGAAGTCCTTGAGGCCAGTTTCCGTCGCTGCAGTCTCCAAAGTGACGACAGTGATGTCGTTGATATACTCGTTGGTAGCAAACTCAAACCTGCAACATGGAGGACGGTGAGCCGAATTGGTTACACAGGCACCATATTGGAAAGTAACTACGCACCCATCCATCGTGACCCAACTGTCAGGTGAGATGAGTTCCAAAGCCGACGTTTCGGTCACTGGATCCGATACATTGGGCGCTGCGGTAAAACACGATGCTTAAGTATAACTTTACCGCTCATACGCCTTCCCGACGCTCCTTTAGGCAATCATGAACGCCAGGACGAGCCTGAAGGGGAGTGGGACAAAGCCAAGCGAAACGAAGACTTACCATCAGGTTCCCATACCCTAATACCATCTTCGTCATATAGGCCGAACCGGGCCTGCATGCAGGACGCAGCCACAACAAGGCACGTCGACGGATCGAACACGACGTTGGTGTATGATCGGCCTCGAGGTAAAGACCGCGAAGGAAGCGGATACGTGTACTGGAACTCGGGCAGCCATTCGAGGAGCCTTGGGCCCTGCGATCACGAACCAAAAGAAGACAAAGCGTCAGTAAAGGCTTATACATACAAGGCTTAAACGGCACCCAAAGGGCGTTGGTGGGTATAAAATAAGACTCACGTCCTCCGTGTACATCAGGAAGTCATTCCGGCCTTCCCAAAGGGAGCAAGCCGTGAAGGCGTTGACCACCGCATGGCCAGACGGGTATACCTGCAAGCCACCATGGTCCGTGCCAAAGATCCAGTTCGGTCTGTCGCCGGTGAAGAACACACCCGAGTACGTCGTGCCCGCCGGCGTGGTGGTAGAGAAGGGTACGAAGACCCTAGGGATCTTCCTTTGCTCCGCAAGGACACCAACGGCAGCCGTCTTCTCCCCTGGGGCAGGCTCTTCGGGACGCTGAATCTCAAACGCTAGCGAAGCGACTTTGACAAACTTCACATCCAAGTGCGACGACCGCACTTCCGCTATGGCTTCTGTCTGCTGGCCGAGTGGTAGGCCCTGATAGACTGTGAGCTGGCCAGAGCGTTGGAAGACCTGCGNAGGNGAANTCGATGATAAGNAAGCAAAAGGCGATTGCTCATTTGTGATTTGAGGATCAGAACGGAATACATACGCAGAGATGAGGCTTGAGATCGGACTCTCCAATTGGNGCGAGCAATATCTGCTCNATATCGAAGTCNTGCGGCTTCCGNGGTGGGTCTTGGGGTAANGACAATGCTGCCGGGTTGTGCGTGTCAATNANGACGTTCTCCAAGCCAGAGATAACGTCGGTGGAGAATGCTAAAGTTAGCTTGGGCAGGGTCCATATCTAACNNNCAACGGTNAGCCAAGNNGTGATNGAAGANANAGTGNGTCTGCTGACCTCAAGCACACCCTGAGGNCGGACAAGAAGCAGCCACTGGGTCTTATTGCCGGAGTTGACTACGGTTTGCAATGTGGCTGTCGCATCACCNGNGGGGGCAGAGTTGTGATANTGCTGCTCNAACATCCCTGAGACGTCAGTATAAAAGCACCCTGCAAGGTATTTGGACGTCTAGGGNANTNGTCAGCGGNCATATCTGAGNCGTAATGCGCAGGANGTAGACGAACCTTGTCACCCATNGGCGACATATCCTTCCTCCTTATCTTCCCTCGATCCGGCTCCCCAATGAAAAGACCCAAAGAATCGTCTTCACGGAGAATNAGNACNAATGGATCCGAGATACTNCATGACCGGATCTTGGGTCTAGGCATCTTGCCGTCCATGTCCTGGATNGTCTGGCGCTCGGTNCCGTCTTCATGAGTTGACNCNCAGT
>JANDKE010000789.1:0-20080 GCA_027627275.1 Coprinellus aureogranulatus | reverse complement strand
CAGGGTAATTTCTGCTGCTGCTGCTTGCTCTGAACCGGTTCAAGCCCACTTGACTGAGCGGGAGGGTACGCAAGTGTACTCGGCGTCGTCGACTCCGTATCAGCTTGAGCAGCAGACCCTGCCTTCGACGAACACTGCCCCTCCTTCTCCTTCTGCTTCTGCTCCTGGGAACTCAACGCAAGCAGCGTAATACTAAAGCTGAGAGAAACACCGCTCGCCACAGGGGCGATCCACAGCGACGCTGCTCCTCCCAGGACCATCGATAAGGAGAAGGTGATTGAGGTGAGGATTAGGGATGCGGTGAGTAGGCGTTGGATTGTGCGGGCTCGTGTTGAGACGAGGGTGACTAAGGGTGCTAGTGGGGGATTCGACATTGTGCACTCAGGCTGGCGGTCTCAATGGGAGAGAATAAGGGGGGTGCTGCGCCGTCCTACAGAGCAGGGCTGCCTATTAATTGCCTTGTGCGTGAACCAATTGAATTTACAGCTCGTGCACAGCAGTGGATCCGTCGCAGTCTCATTTAGGAGTGAAGAGTGTGATGCCCAGGAGAGGCTGCTGGGCTGCTGAACATAAACGGTTAGTCCCTGCTGCCTTCCTAGATGGCTATCTTGCGGAGCTCTCCAAGATAATCGCACTTCGACCTAGATCACCTTGTGTATGGCTCTGGTGTTTGCGAGTTCAATCCCGCCGCGTGGGCCTTGCACCCAAATAGGCGCCCGTCGTCATTGGTACCCCTTCGCACCAGGCTAAGCCAAGTTCCCTTAGTAGAGACGGGTATGTGAACTGGAAGAGGGTTCCATGCGACGTGTATACATGGACAAGCGACATTATAGTAAGGTACAATTCTAGCCGTCGAGCATTAGAAGGTCATTAAATACATCGTGTATAAGGTTGTCTGTCATTCAAACTCGTTGATCAGGTCTATCGTCAAGGCCACGGTCCCAAGATTCAGTAAGACGGTTGTAAGACGGGTATGTTCTAGAAAAAGCGGTTGCTTATGGGTATCTTCTTATCGACAAGTCTCCTATGAAGGATGTTGCTTGTGAACGAACTCCACTAGGAAAAGCATGCAACGTCAGTGTATGTCAATACGGAGAGAGGGATAGGAGAACGTACGCCATTGCCCAGGAATATAGCAGACCTGCGGGCGAGGTCCATGTCCGTGGCCATTGCGACGTCCTTTTCTTGAGCGCTGGCATGAACAAGGTCAGAACTCGTGATGATCCTCCAATCGTTGTTCTGTTGGAGACGCTGCTTGAAGTTTTGTAGCCACTCGCCCTTCTCGTTCGTCAGAATGAAGAGAGTGTGGATGTGGTGTTCCTTGGGGACCTCGCCTGAAGGCACAATGAATTAGTGGTTGTATGCAAGAAGGGGTGAAAATGTATGACTTACCGAAGACCTCCTTCTCGTAGTCGTCCCGAGCATCGTTGATTTTCTTGATAATAGCGTCGGGTTCAGGCAAGCATCTGTCATAGTAGAACTTCACATTCTCCGGTGTGTTTTTCCCTGGTTCGCCTCCCTCAGGCACCACAAAGCGGTCAGGGAGCCAGGGAAGTTGGTTCCAGCCATAGAAAGTGGATTTCCAGTTCGCCAGGTTCAAGCAAGCCTCGTCGTAGTCCCCCGGCGCACATGCGCAGCAAACACATGTGCGAAAGGGTCCCGTTCTGTCGTCTGCTTGCTCCAGAACAGATGTTCGTTGCGTGCGATATTTCGTTCGATGATAGGACTTGTCCTGAGGAGCTGGCTGACCGGGCTATCCCGCAGTTCCTCCCATAACGCCAGAATGCGGTCTGAGCCCCAAAGCCAGAGATCGAAGACTTGGCCAAAGTCCTCGATATCGCGTTGAGGAGCGATAACTTCGATGCATTGGGCGGTGTCATCCAAGAGAAGCTTGTTCCAGGCGTCGAATATCTCTTTTCCACCGTTCCAGTGGAGGTCGTAAGCTTTCTTCACGTGGTGCGTCCAGACAACTCGAACTTTGCTTGGAGGGCAAACGACTTCCCAGAAGTCCTCGTTAACTGCACGGGGTGCGGGGTCGTCGGACGGCCATCCATTCCCGGTGGTAGGGCCGTTAATGAGGGCGGAGAGTGGGGTATGAGGGTGCCAGTCCCAAGCCTTCTCCCTCGGCCATGATGGTACTCCCACTTCCAAATGTACTGCTGGAAGACATAGGCGCGCTTCGAGCGATACGCGAGGTGCGTGAGCATCAGCCTGTTAACCGAGGCGTTAGCACGTGGCGACCGCATTGACTTCAGAAGAGGAACTCACAGCTCGTTCAAGACGTTGTTCCAGCCCAGCATGTTGATTTGAGACGTGAACTTGACGTATCTTCCTGTAGCGCCCTCCGGGAACGGCAGGCTGAGGTTGTGTTGGGGAAGTCGGCGCTCAGCTTCGTACACGTCGAGGTACCGCGGGGTGTGTCGAGATCGAGGTCGCGCCAAGTATCGTCAATCACCACCAGATCCTTCAGTTGCTGCCTCTTCCTCCTTCCCATGGGCGTATTCGAGAAGACATCCTTCAAATGCGTCTTGAGCAAGATGACGACGAACAAACAACCTGCGATGAACCAAATCCATCGTTTTGGGCTCCTGGGCTTGTAATAGTTGGCCAAGCGCAGCAACTGCCTGCTCCTGGAACGAACATGGCCTTGACCAGGCTTGCCCTTGAGCGCCTCTGGATCTGAATGGCCTGGCATGAGCGGCGGGGAGTGGATCGAAGGGAGGAAAGGCGATCCTAGTTTTTTACGTTGAAGTTTTTATGGTGCCGTCACTGTGTGCACGCACCATGCCACGGCCCCTATTCACCGCGTTCGTGATCGACGCGTCGAAGCTAGGACGCGTGCCAAAATTAGCGCTGGATATGGCCAAGTCACAAATAAGTATTCTCCCTTTGCTTCACCCGTTCACTGCAGAAACTGGTACATGTTACGGTGTTTTGACTTCTGGTGGGACCCCTTGCAGAAACGTTGAACTTTGCTTTATCGTGCTCCAGCCCGGATACACCGGCCGAGCGGCGTATAGAATGAAGTCAGACGGCGTCTGGTGACCGGTGTGGCAGATGTCGTCAAGTCAAATTCGCGCCATAAGAGGCTCGTAGATACGACGACAGATCGTACGATGACCTTGTGTTGAGGGCATAGGGCGGGACGAATTCATGATCAGTGCTCCCAGACAACTTCGAGAACTCTGAACTTTCGCCTGGAATGAGAGCGGATTGATCAATAACCCATCCTATTTCGCAACCCCAGGAGGACTTTGTCAGGCGTGGGCCTTGTACATGTGGTTTGAAAGGTTTGCACTGGGGGCATTGTATGAGAATTGGCCGTTCGGGAGGAAGAGACATCGCTGCGTCGCGAGTTGGATAGCCACAATCTTGTTCGGGTGTCGCCGATCAAAGCGGAGAACGTCCGACAGCAACTCGGGTGAGTCACCACCCAACTTGGAACTGAACCACACCCTGGCTGCCGCTGCTGCCTGTACTCTCCTCACGTACCACACTACTATGGCAGCTCTAGTGGGCATAGACTGGAATATGCGAGGTACTCCTATCTGCCTGGTCGCCGTTTAGGGAGTAGCCTTCGCGCGCACTTGCTCCCCTACACAGCACCTCGCGGTTGCAATCACTCAAACTGAAGCACCTCTCGGCTGGGCTTCGTGATGACCAACACGTTCTACAGCTATTAGTGGACCACACACCTTCACATGACCTTCGCACTGTCTCACTCTCAGCTCTTCTGGCAATCCACAATGCAGATACCCGATTTTCCGGGCAAATTCAAAGTCCATGCATTGCCTCTGCACTTGGTCCGAGAAATCTGGGATATTCTCGCGCCTACCGACGTTTATTCTGGGTTATCGACCTCATTCCGCAGTCTCAAGCTGTAGAGCCTGAGAGATGACTACTTGTGGATGCACCGAATTGTGTGCAGCGCTTACAACATTCGAAACGCGTTCTCGGCGGCATATATAAATACTATGTGAAGGGCGTCCAGGGTCGCCACATTTCAACGACCGCAGACTGCGAAACAACCCACAATGAGCGGCGAGGAACAATACTTCAACATCAAAGCCATTATCCTTGGCGTCGTCTTTGGCTTCATCGCACTCGCCATCATCCTTGGCAGCGCTCGCTGGTATACAGTGAGGGGTAGAGAAGGCGCAGGCATTCCTTGTCTTAAGTTCTCAAACTCTTTATTTCCGTCGCAATGTCTAACCATCTTCTCAGCCGTCCCCGCGATTCCCCTGAGCAGAAGAACGCCATGGCGAACTAATCGCCGCCAAGACACAGCGAGGAGTGAAGCCCTTCCAGCATACGGCGATACCCAGAACACGACCATTGTCGCTCCTGGAGACGCCCTGTACCGGTCCTCTTCCGCGACAGACAGCTCCTTCCTGGACTTCCCCTCCACGCTCTCAACAACAGAGCGGATAGAGCGGGCCCGAAGCATGCTCGCACAACTCAAGCTCCACATAGCCAGCGCCCCAGCGGGTGGGCATGCACCTGGGTCACTAGAGGCGCTGAGGATAGCGGAGATACGGAGAGCAATTGGGTTGCTGATGAACGTCGACGCGGAGAAAGCGGCTTCACCGCGCTCGTCCTTGGAAGGGAATGCCGGGAAAGCGCCAACAAGAACGTCCACTATCTGTACCCAAGGGCACCAGGAGGTAGTGGGGGAAGCAGAGAAGCTGCTAGACCAGATGGAATCAATCGTATCAGCAGGAGGGGCCGAGCTTGACGAGTCCCAGAGCGCGAAGGTTCAGGAACTCCGGCGACGTGTAGTGGAACTTGTCGCGGTTGACGAACCGGCACCAGGGGAGCTCCCACCACAGTACGCACCCGATTCAACGGACGCACCTTCCACCACCGCTCCATTGCCTCAGCAATAGTATCGGCAGGATCTACGACACGCTATGGTTTACTTTCATTTATCTCGCCTCTTTACGCATGGTTTCTCTCAACTGTCATATCCTATATACCCTCCAGCATACTAGCCTGCAGCTTTCGGCTTCATCAATTGACATCCGCGATCCTCAGATCCCTAGTCCCATCGTCTTGACCTCAGTCCCATGCGGTGTTCATTCCCCACTCCCCAGGAGAGGGAAAGTTGCCGACAAGCCATCCAGCCGACTCGGAATGCTGTACTGGGGTTTCCATTCGAGTGCGTCGATCTGAGCGGAGACCATGGTGCGGCCTCGTTTCTCTGTCGGGCTAGGCTGTCTTTGCACTAGCCGACTATCCAAGCGAGAGGACAGTATAGGTAAGTTTGTCCTCAGTGATCCAACTGACTTTGCGGAACACCTCGTTGAGGTTTCATGGCGCTCTAGTCCCAGCGTTCCTTATTTCCACCCCTGGTGGAGAGCGATACATAGTGTCCTGAGTAATGTCTACTGTCGCATTTAACCCCTCCCATCGTTTGCAGTCTCTGTCAAGACCATGAGGACTACTCGCTTGCTACTCACCCTCTGCTCCTTCTCGCTTTGGGCAACCCAGGGGCATGCAGGCCCTTCCTCTATCGAGCACGCTATCCGCAACCGTGCCCTCATAGGTGTGCACGAAACATGCATGTGCCTCCTGGATAATGCTCTGACTCATTTCAGATGGCATTGACCTTTCCGTCATCGCCCAGGCTCCGGAAGCCTTTGCCGCTATTGCAAACCTGTACCAAAGTAAGGAATTGCACTATCCACAGTCTTCCACCAAGCCTGCGCCGGCTATGAATCGAACGGTTCGAAACATTGTCGATGTTCACAGTATGTTCTCTACTGTCACTCCACCTTCTGGTCTCCCTGACCTTAGGCAGCTCACATCGTACCCGACTGGTATCGTGCCATCGTCCCGTACACAGGGGGCTTGCAAAACGGAAGTGCAGGCGGAAGTCCAATGCCGACTTGGAATATCACTGCGCACTTGGAATTCATGACCTCGTTCGGTACCTCACATTCAGTTGTCGGGTTCAGCAGCCCAGGCGCCAACGCCTATTTGCGAGACAAGCGTCGCACGGTCGCTCTTGCTAGGCTGATCAACGAGTACTCAGCAGCGCTGGCGAAGGTAGTTCCCAGCAAGTTTAGCTTTTTGGCGTCGATCCCTCTGCCGTACACAAACGAGGCTATCCGTGAGGCCCGGTACTCGATCAAAGAGCTCGGAGCTGTTGGACTGGCGCTTATGAGCAATCACGAAGGGCACTATCTTGGCCATGAGCCGTTTATTCCCTCTTGGAGGGCGTTGGATGGCATAGGAGGGCGCCAAGTTGTTCACGTCCATCCGACGACGAGCTATATTCTAGTCAACAATACCCTCGTCCCCTCCAATCCGTATACTGACCTCAGCAACAGCAGGATAGAGTTCTAGTAAGTTTCTACCCCTCCTCTCCAAGAAATGACTGGTTCAAGCGACTTTGGTGTGAAGCATGGAAACCGCACGGACGTTCATGGGCCTCACTATCAAGCAAGTTATCCACAACTTCACGAATATCAACTTCATTCTTCCTCACCGTAGGTTCTTTCTCCCCTCCTGGGCCCCAGCGCTAATTACAAGTGGAAGTGGGAGGTGCATTCCCCGGCATGATCGACCGAGTCCTCAAGACAGTGCACACCGATCTGTATAATTCGTCCCTGGACATATACCGCACGCGATTCTGGTGGGACTCGGCGAGTCCAACATACTTTCACCAGATTGACGGTTTGCTTGCGTACGGCATACCCAAGGGGAACCTATTGTACGGCTCAGTGAGTGGGTTTCTCCTTGAATTGAGGTTCGCAATTGAAGCTAAGATGTTCGGCAGGATTATCCGTTCATTGAAGCCGCCGAGAATGAGGAGTACTTGCAAGCTATCATGGACTCTCCCAAGTTGACCAGGGAGGAGAAAGTCAACCTCTTGTCCAATAATTACAAGCGGTTGTTCGGCCATAAGATACGGTTCTAGGGGCAGTTTGTCCTGTTATTCTAAGTAGTATCCCTTGTACTCCTGGGACTCTCTTGGAAGGGCCTGGTCCGTGTTTCTTCTCGTATTGTGGTTTGCTGTAGGTCCCTGCGGAAGGCGCTCAGAAGCTGCGACGCTTTGGCGCTGGTTGATAACCACAAGGACAGGGCCGCTGAGTTACGAATTTTGAGATCGTCGACCAAGAGATAAGGCATTCCGAGTCACAAGCGCCCAGTGGAAGCTTCCCCAAAAGGTAGTTACTCGCGGAAGATGTGTCAGAAGCGTACATTGTGAAAATCGTTGTGAAAATCGTGAACGGTGGGGTCTATGCGTAAAAAAAATTCGAGTGCTGCTAGTGGTAGATAGAGTCCTATGTGACAGTCCATGTTGGACGAAAGAAGTTCCCGGGGTCAGTGGGCCATGCTCAGGCCTCCTGCCAGTATATCGCTCTGAGATTGGGGGAAGATCCCTTCCTCCTCAAGGTATTTCCAAGCTTGGAGCCCCCAGGCTGACCATCGCTCGCCGAAGGTGCGTTTGCGACAGAAGGAGTCGATCGATGAGTAGCCAGCAGTGACTGCACTGGAGTAGTCGATGCAGGAAGGGTGGGAACGGCTGTAGCCCCGCCGTTATTGTTCGGGGATGCGGTATTCATGCTGTCGCGAAGCCGAGGTGGGGTTAGGGATCAACCTGAAGAGCGTTCGTGGGGGATTCGTCCGTGCAGTATTTCGTGAGAGAAGGTTCAGCTCCTGAGTCAACCCTTGGTCGTGAAGTCGTAAAACTCTATCTGAGAAGCGTCAGCTTTATCGCAAGTCCTGCAACAAATGACGGACTTACCGTATGATGCCGAGCCTCAATTTCTGTACGAGGGCACTGCGATCGTGGTGAGTGGGGCGAGTCCGATCCTTGTATAGTGGGAGGACAAGCTGGGGGAAATGGCACAGTGTTACCAGAACGAGTACTTAAACTATTGCCCCTTGAAGGTCCAAGCGCTCGAGACATGGGGTGGCTATGATGATGAGCCACAAGACGAGAACGGTCCATCAAGAGACAGAAATTGAGTGGCCCCTGCAGGAAATATGGAGGCATGCGACAATGCTCACTAGACCCCGCCGATCGTCACTGCATGACTAAAATAATCGATGAGTGGGAGCGAAGAAGAATGAGAATGGATCCAGGGCCAGGGGTCGAAATGGCAATTCGAATAGAGCCATGCTTGCGAGGCCGTATAGCTTATATCCGCCTTGCCAAGGAAAAGGGGGTATGCTTACCAGGGCGCAAGCGAAGGGTCTGTAGCCGAGACTTGACTACTGATCTTTCTAGAGCGAAGGCAAGGTCGCCTAGAGACGTCGATCAGGGGGATGAAGTCGGGTGGCTACCCACGGGCCCGCCTTTCACCTGCCATTGGAATCTGGGGCGGCGTGCCTCAAATTTCAGCGCCTCCGGAGTTGAGCCCAGATTTTGTACGCTGGGTCAGCCCTCCATGGCCATGCTACCCCCGATGACAGCTCGACGCTACTCCAGTGCACGGCGACAGATCTAAACGCCGGTCCACTGGCGTTGGTGGGCATAAACTGACAAATTCTGCCTGCTCGTCAGCCTTATAAGGTCTAGGCTTTCACTCCCGCAGTAGACTGTACAAGTCTAATGAGTTTCTGAAATGAATGAAGCGTTAAGCCGATAATGGCAGGATTGGTGCGACCTACTGGGACTATCGGCCCCTGTGCCTGGTCTTTTTCTACCTCCAGGAGCCCGGTAATACAGACATTTCGACAGCTGAAGGACATCCAAGCTCCAATACCACATGAGCATGCGATTCCTTGTATTTCTTATCACAATTGTATGGGAGGCAGGAGGAAAAAGGCATGGGGACTGTGTGACTTTTGTGATTTGGCTCACGGCATCGAGCCTCCCTCCTCTACCCCCGACCACTGCCTCCTCGTCGTCGCCGCCAAAGAGCTGGACATCGGTGCCGCCAACCCTGAGTTCATCGTCGTGCACGTTCCCTGTACGTGATCGTGAGCACGGTTTACGGCTTGAAACCCTGGCCGCCAGCCTTCTGGTCGTCATCATTGATATCCGTGACAACCAGACAGAATCAGCTCCCAGTCTGCGGATTTTGCCCCAGACCTTCCTGGTATTCATCCTCCATTGCCTGGAGTGGCAAAATTGCTGACAATCGTATACATCTTTCCAGATTAACCGCATCGAACTTGGACGCCCGCGTTCCGGTCGCCATCCTTGGCTCAATCAATATCTGAAAGGGTCTAATTTTCGTCGGTTGCCGTCCAATCGGTAATGTCCTTCGCTCAGGGTGCTTACAATCAGCGACCCTTCAACAAAGAACCACGTCGTCACTCAAAAATCGCCGCAGAGTACCACCAGCCCTCCAGGGAGTCCTATCAGGAGTTCAATACCCTGCTTGAAGACGCAAACGCTGCTGCAAAGTTTGCGCCATCGAGGCCACCCCCGCCCCCGCCATCTGCCCAGCGATCCAAGACGCCAGACGGTTCTCCCGGACATCGAGTTCGCAACTCGCTGCACAAGCCCAATCCTAGAGCACGAAAGCATTCGTTGACCTCAAGTGGGCTTTCATCGCCTCGACTCGTCGAAAACGACCCCTTTGCAGCGAGCCTCGGCCCTTCCCAGGACCCTTTCACGATGTCCACCCAGATCCACAAATCCAACGGCCTCCCCGGCACCACACCGCCTCCACGCCCCTCAAGGGCCAACACAGCCAATTTGACCGACATCTTCCCCACGCAATCACAACTTGCTGCCCGTCGACTCTCAGTACCTGCAGCACCGCCCAATCATGATGATGGACGATTCTACGCAGACCCTAACGAGCAGATGCCCCCGCCTCCAGCTATGGATCTCATGGGCATGCAGCCGCCTACCTCGTCCAGGTCTCGCAGCGGAACCACTGTCAAGTCCAAGAAGGGAGTTCTCAGCTTCATGTCCGAGGTGTTCAATCCGACCAAGCGACCCGAAATCAGCACACCATATGATCCCGTGCACCTCACCCACGTTGGCTTCAACTCATCGACAGGCGAATTCACAGGTCTTCCAAAAGAATGGCAGCAGCTCCTGCAGGAGAGCGGCATCTCACGCTCAGAGCAGGAGAAGAATCCTCAGGCCGTAATGGAGATCGTGAAGTTCTATCAGGAGGGGCATGGTGATGTGTGGGATAAACTCGGAAACGTCGGAGNACCTCCTACTCCCGGTCCTCCGCANGAANCGTATGGCATCGTCCCGGATAGCTTCGCAAACCCTGTGAGTTTCNTTTNTGAGCTGGACTCCCCAATTCCTGATATCCGCCAAAGCGNTCTCCTCCTCCGCCACCCAAGAAAGAGCCATCATTTAATGCAAACCCAAATGTTAATCCTGGCCCTACATCTTATCGNCCTGCTCCCACACCCCCAACCACNGCTACCCCAGCTTTGGATCGCTCAACATCGCAGCGCACTCCAGCGAAGCCNTCGAAGCCCTNAGACATTGGCCGATCGAATACTACTCGCGATCGCCGATCCCCTGCACAACCGGGCAACGGTGTACCAAGCCATCTTGGGTCTCAACCGAAGAATAAGCCGTCGCCCGTGTCTTCTTCNACNGACCTTCCNTTGAAACAGCCTAACCAGCTGTCGCGCAATGATTCGAGAAACCAGAATCACCAACCTAGCCCTGCTGCATCCAANTTGGCAAAGGTTTCTGGNGTTGCCACACCCAGNCGGAGAGAAAAGAAGACNGACAAGGCGAAGGACGAGGACATTATCAGGCGATTGCAGCAGATCTGTACCGACGCAGATCCTACCAAGCTGTATCGGAACTTGGTCAAGATCGGCCAAGGGTACGCGATTTCCCGTCTTCTCATAGTTNCGTGCTAACGGGAGATNGTTNTAGTGCTTCTGGTGGTGTCTATACCGCGTACCAGGTCGGCACGAACCTCTCCGTGGCCATTAAGCANATGGACCTCGACAAGCAGCCCAAGAAGGATCTCATCATCAACGAAATCCTGGTCATGCGGTCTTCCAGGCATCCCAACATCGTCAACTATATCGATTCGTTCNTGTANAAGAACGATCTGTGGGTCGTCATGGAATACATGGAGGGCGGTTCACTCACAGACGTTGTCACCGCCAACCTGATGACGGAAGGTCAAATCGCGGCTGTTTCACGGGAAACATGTCAAGGTCTCGAGCACCTTCACAGGCATGGTGTTATTCACCGTGATATCAAGAGTGACAACGTCCTGTTGAGCATGGTTGGGGACATCAAGCTGAGTGCGTTGCCAGTTCTATCCGCGCCTTCTCTACTTCCGCATCAAAATCATCCCTCGATCTCGAAGTTCTAACACGTTCCTCCTCCAGCTGATTTCGGATTTTGCGCTCAAATCTCCGATGGACACGCGAAGAGAACGACAATGGTTGGTACCCCTTACTGGATGGCCCCCGAGGTCGTTACTCGCAAAGAGTATGGTCCTAAGGTCGATATCTGGAGTCTGGGAATTATGGCCATTGGTAAGTGATTCCCACCGCATGGTCCCTTGCTGGATGGAGCTTCCGTGGCGAGCTGACCATATTTAATTATCAGAAATGATCGAGGGAGAGCCACCATATCTCAATCAGAATCCGTTGAAGGCGCTCTATCTCATCGCAACCAACGGCACTCCCACCATCGCTAACCCAGAGAACCTGTCGCCTGTCTTCACTGACTACCTCGCGAAGACTCTGGAGGTTGACGCGGAGAAGCGGCCTTCAGCAACCGAGCTTCTTCAGCACCCCTTCTTCAAAATCTCGGAACCCCTTCGAACCCTTGCGCCGTTGATCAAGGCGGCGCGCGAGATTGCGAAAAACAAGTAAGTATAGCTTTCTCTCCATCCAAGATGGACTAATCGTACTAATTCGTAAGGCAAAGGAAATAATCTCATACCCAAGTTTCACTCTCTCTATCCGCTGTTCATCAATCTAATACCTAGCTGGGTCGACGAGCATCTTCGTACTGTATATCTCCTTTTCTTTGGCGGACTCAAATATAAACTAGTATTACCCCTTCCCACTACCCTTTAACTCATATGTGAACTTGATGGATTGGCTTACTTCGTTCCCTTCCTTTCACACTCCTCACCACAAGGCTGCTCGTAACACGCTGCGTGTCGCTTCTGATTCTGCTCTACCCGTTTCTTTTCACTTTTCCCTATTTCCTTGTTGTCCAACGTGTTCTATGGATTCCTTCTCTTCACTCGGGAGTGCACCAAGGTCCGTCGTGCCAGCACACACATTCCTACCCTGCCCCGCCACGGCCACGCAAATCACCTCGTCACCCGCAAAAAAGGGCGCCGCATGCTCTGCAGGGAAACGCGGTGCGGTTCGTTCGTTCACCACACTCTTCACAGTTCTCGAAGTTTCTCTCGCCGCTGGAAACGGAATCCCTACTACTAATTAGCGGCAATACCGGACTGGATACTTCAGAGCATTTGTTTCCCTGCTTCTGACCGGGCATGCTGAAGGCGCGACAGGACGGGGAGCATGGAACACTGTGTGGGCACTATTGTTTTTCATCTGCCTTCCATACGGTTACATGGCAGCTTGGCGTGTGCTCGCATCCCCGGGTCACGGCGTCACGCCCTGCCAATGGGTTCAACGAACTGCGAAAAGATGGAATGAGCGAGCAGTTCACATGCACGTTCCATGGTGTTAAAGCGACGCACATCGGGAGAAATTGTTCCCCTCATATTGGAGTCCTTGCACAACTGAAAGATCTTGTTTCTTCCTTGGTGGGCGAGGTGTGAAGTGGGTGGGGATTGGGCTTTCTGGGGCGTGTGCGGTGACAATGCTGACTGCAAATGACGGAAGATCCTGGGTATGTGTTGGTTCAGCGGACGATGCCTCGCGTGAGGATGGACGCTGTATCGGGTTGCCTTCTGGAATTTGCGTAACCTCCAGGTCTTGCGATCCCTTGAGAGTGATCTGGACGTTATGCTGAAGCGGGGCAATGAGCAGAGGCTCGGATTTGCCAGACCGGAGGGTCACTCACCGACACAACAAGAAAAGGTACCTTGCAAGTGGGAAGGAGTCCAATGTCTATATGTATCTCGCCCTCCAGTACTACTCTTCCTGCGATGCCGGTGGGGGCCACTGTCCCACCCTCCCCTGCTACCTGTCTACGGCTGCGCGGTGTCCACCAGACGGCCGAACCACCTACTTCGGAATACTGGGTGCGATCGCTTTTGTGCCCTTGGCCAACCTTCAAACTGGGTCCAGAGGCCACCTTCGGGTCGTGGTAGTACTGGACGCGCTGAACAAGGTCCAAAGAAATACAATTCTGGGCGGCGAGGTTGACTAGCAGGCCAGTGCTATGAGCACCTGTACTCGGAGTACGGCAGACAAGGTAGCAGGGTATGACCGACCCTCGTGTGTACGTCGTAGGCCTAGCGATGTAAACCTGGAACGTGTGTGCATTGAGCGTTTATCTTATGAGAGCAGCTTATAAATCGGATACGGACGTTACATTCCACGTCGCATCCGCTGGAAGGTAATTTACTTGAGTCTGCGCTGCTTTTTGCTCTCATCATGAATTGGAACTTGGGTAGCGGCTGCCACCCAGTTGGGTCATCGTCAGGGCCAACGAGATTCAAGCCATTCTGATAGGCGATGGTACGCAGAGGTGGGAGTGGAGGAGCGCGAACCATCGGCACGTAGAGCACTGCAGCGGAGACCCTGCCAGACGCCAGAAAATGAGGTCAGATTACCAGGGCAAATGAATACGGTACTACCTGTGCTTGGGATTGAAAATGCCAGAAGTAGTGATCTTCAAAGTGACTTCGTATTGAATGGTGGCGTTGATTCCCCTTTGACAAAGCGTCTGAGGAGTGGTGTACATGGTCCTAGCGCCCAATTGACTGCTCTGAGCCTTCCGTTGATCTTTGCCGACAAAAGAGTCGGGAAACTGTGTAGGAAACGGGAAGGAGAAGTTCCAGGCATGCTTTCCTGTCATTTTGCTGCCACTAGCTACGGCCGAAGGGGTATCCATCGTACTGTCCCAGATAGGGGTAACAAGTTCAAGAAAGCAATGGGCTCCATCCGAACGAGAGCTTGTGACCATCTGTCCTCTAAGCTACAATCCAGTTAGACAGATTAGTTGTACTCGAGTAGTATACAACGGAGACCGCAAACTCACTATCACAGATACAGAGAGAACTGTGAGGGGGCGCTTCAGGTTCAGCAGGACTACACCTTCGACATTTTCTCCTCCTGTATATCGAGGGCGCTTCAGAGATGCGGGCACGGAGCTGAATAGGCGCAAGGTTGCCCAAGCTTGGTCATCTCCCTTCGTTAAAGCCCCTTTCTTTTGCAGACAAAAGTCGAATGCCTGTCTCGAAATTTGCTCTCCATTCGGGCTGTTGAGGAGTTGTGAAATGTCGAGTTGGCCAGCCGTTGGATAAACCGGTAAAGTGGCAAGTGACAATGTCGAATAGCGAGGAGGCAATTCCTCCTGATCGCGGCCTTGTAGGGATTGTGACTGCGGTTCGGAGCAGTTGGTCCCCGACATCGCCTGGCAAGCAATGACCTGGCGTCGACGATGGGCTTGAAGTAGATATCCGGCCACTGCTCAGTGACTCTGGGCGACGCGAGCTATTTATGGGGGCCGGCTATTCGATTGCGCGAACAAAAGAACGAGCTGATTATCCTATCCATCCAGAACCTGAGGAAGTCAGAACTGAAACACTTCAAGACAAGACAAAAGAACTCACTGCAAGAACCGCGTGTTGCACAGACGCTGAAGGTCACGCGCAGGACCAGCGCTTCGATGACGCTAGAATCTCGCCCCTCCAGTTCCTCAGCATCCTAGAAAACATCTTGGAAAACCACGAGTCATCCCGGTCAGACCGCTGAAGTATCGCGCTCTCATTTGGCAATATTAGGTACCACGACATTCTAGACAGGCTGGGAAAAACAGAAGGAAATTCAGTGCATGTAGGGAGGGTCGTAAATGGGTCATACAGGGAACGTTGCCAGGCATGGTGCGTAAAGGTCCACAGTGACGAAATAAGAAGATAGCGTATAGACGGGATTAAATTGACTATAGGTGTGGTGCCCATCCGCCAAAGATTAGTCCTAGATTCTGGACGTCGGTAGCTTCTGCTATAAGGATGTTCACTGTGGTGTCAACGCTCAGACTTTTGTCAAGCTTCCGCTCGACAGAGCTGAGGGCACGATCGGCGGATTCCTCAGCCGTTCCGCTGTTCATATCAATACCGATCCCAATGAATTCGGGAGCTGTGACAGGAACATCCTTCTGGACTCGCCGAATCTTGACTTCGTTAGCGGTCCTGTTACCCAAATCGTTAAGAAATTTGAACCACAGTTGGAATTGAACACATACCATGAATGCAGAGGGTCATGCTTGAACACCTCCAATACCGACATGATGATGTCGGAACCCTCTCGAAGGACTCGTAATGTCTCTTCGGAACAGCGCTGAAACACACCTTGTGTCCCGGAGACGCCCATGCCGTCAACCATGTCGCGAGTGAGGCGGAAGGGCACAGTCTCGGGAACAGGAAGTAATTTACCCTAGCAACCACCCAAAGTCAATGACCTCGGTACAGTGACCTACGAGTGAGACGCACCTGATCGAAGGCAATTCCAAGGTCTATGTGAACAACTTCTCCGTCTTTGTGGAGAAGGATATTTGACGTGTGTCTGTCGCCAAGCCCCAAAATATGTCCCACGATAGACGTCGTCGCTACGCTTCGTGTGTACCGCAAGCGCATAGCGAACCAGAGGAGAGGCGTCTTGTGCTTTTCCGTGAAGTAATGCCGGAAGACGGGCTGGATCCTCTGTCGAATCTCAATATACTCCTTGATTCTCTGGGCTGGCGTCTTCCCCGCCTTCTTAGCTTCATTTATCCTCTTTATTCCTTCGGACCAGACCATATCTTTGGGACGATAGCTATGCAATGGCACGTCAGAAAAATTCGCTCAGAACCGCGAAAGGACTTGCTGTCTATGAGCTAAGTTCAGCCAATTTTTTAGAGGTTGGGTATTTGGGACGAATTCCAGCACCCCAGCTTGCATTCCAAGGGGTACTACTTTGTAGGTGCGGACGCGTAGGCTTCTTCTGCAGGTCTCACGATCAACATATAACAGGTTGTTCACCAGTTCGAAAACTTGTTCCATGACAGCATCTTGACGCATGTCGTCGTTGCCCTTGAACTGAAAAGAGGAGGTCAAGGCTGTGGATGAATCGGGTTGACAAACTTCTTACGAGTTGTTTATACTCTCGATTTTGTTCATCGACGCAGACGCTAATCTTCGGTAGATTGACTCCCCCAGCCGTTTCATACGTTTTCTTGTAATTCTTGATGAAAACACAATCTTCGTACTTCATCGACGGGTCCACCTTCGTTTCTGCAGTGAGGACAGGAATTTTGAGATGATTAAGGGTAAGAATTTTCATTCCAGGGCGAATTGAGCAGATGGTTGCTCCGTTGCGAATATCGGGTTCGCTCTTAGCGGGAAATCTGGCGAATTGAAGATACGCGTCGCAGGCCTTCTCAACATCTTTAACGCGATTCCCTACTGCTTCGTCATTCCGTAATAAAGCCAGTACCTCGTCTGCGGCGTCACTGCGATCCGTGTAAGGCGGTTGCCAACCTTTCACCTCTCGTGAGAGGGGGGAAGAAAAAGGAACCGTATCAGCTCGAAGACAGTACACTTGGTATAGGCTGTGGAACGGATGCTCCTGGCAGAGTCGGATGATGAGGCGTTTGAGGTTCTCTTGATTTTGCTTCTGATTAACAGGTGGATTCTTGGTCAACCGCGCAGTGAGTTGATGCTGTTATGAAGGTGAGATGGTAGACACCAAGAAATAATGGCTCCTTACAGCGAGGAATATGAACTTCCGGGAGGGAATCCTACGTAATGATCTGTGTATGGCACTCTCGTCCACAATTTCATCGTCGAAGTTCGCGAACCAGAGGGAGGAGAACTTGATAGGTGCTTCGTTGTCAAAGGTATCAGATATGCACAAACAATGGGAGTAGAGGCTCATCGCTTCTTTAAGGAATTCCTCTCGGGCCCTCCTGAGGCTCTGGTGCAACAGACTATCCTCGTTGAGCAGTTTTGCGGCCTTTTCTTGAGCGATCTCAAGCTCTCGATGTCGGCTGCTGCCCTCGCTGAGTTGAGACATTTGACTTTTACGCTCTTCTATCTCTTGCTCCTTGCGCTGTATATAGACTTTGCGTCGAATCATGTCAGGGGACTTGTTGATCGAGTGGTACTGCCTGTCCGCGAACGCTGCGCATTGATGGTAGACTTGGGCAAGTTCGGCAGTTTGCTGTGTCTCGGCGCTAGCTAGACCTTTCGTCGCGGGGACGAAGAACTTCTGCCAGATGTCAGTCGGCTTCTCCAGACACGCCTCAGACGTCCAGGTACCCTACGTTCGAATGTAAGGGACCATAGTGTATTAATGTAAGGGGGGCGCACCAGTTGCGCTAATATAGCAGGCTTGGAAAGTTTTGGGCTCGACTGCACTTCCTTCAGCGTCTCCGATAGATGGTTGACGGCAAGCTTGGGCTCATTTAGGGACCAAAGCACGTTGGCATACTCAAGCGAGACATCCGAAACGATTCCCAGCTTCTGGGCCTTGATGATGGAATTCAAAGCGATTTGAGGTTGATCATTGTCCCTTGCGGCCCTCGACAATGACAGAAGACATTGCTGTTCCAGTTTCATACAGCCTTCGATAGCGGGTGAAGAGATGTCGCCAATCTGATGCCTTTGAGTCTCTCTTTGACGGACCGATCTTATTAGCGCGATTCTTGTTGACATGATGTTCTCCAGGTCGGCAAATCTGTCAAAAAAAGGGTGAGTACGAGGGTGGAAACATGCGAAGAAGTGGATAACGTGACATACTCGAATTGCGGGCTGATCACTTCAAGGTCTGGCCATTGAGGCACGCCCATATCGCCCCCATCCACGCTTGCAGTAGACGTGTTCCTCCAGCGAAGGATTTGGTCTAGGCACATGAGCGACTGGAGAACATCCTTGATCTCGGCAACGCTTTCGATACCTAATTGTCTGAGCTGGTCGACTTCCCTGTAGAAAGACCGTCGCAACTGAGTGTCTACCACCTTCGCGTCGCGTTCACGGTATATAGCGCGTAGGGAGTTGTAAAGGGAGGATCCTGAATAGTATGCGTCTCGATCAGGCAAGTCCCAGGTCTCCGAGCGCCACCCTAGCCTGTAACTCATGGCCGTACCCTTTCTGTCGTTCGATACAGAGCGGGAGTCAGCTTGCTGTAAGGTCTGCATAGCTAGTGAGTTGAAGCCGAAAGCGCTGAATGCCTCAAGGAGACCATGGGTGCTGCTACTCGCAGTGCTGCTCGACTGCGCTTCAAGCATGGCGCCATGAAATCGGAATGCTTTGTCCCACTGCTGTTCATGATGGAGGCGTTGGACCAAGAAATGTGTGGGGTTCGACGTCTTGATGCCGTAGAATCCGTCTGGTTCATCGATGTGGGAATATATCTCATATTGAATTTTCTCAATTGTGCCAGAGTCGAGACTGGAGCGCCGTTCTTGATCAGCTGCGAGCTCCAAGAAGAGGAGGGCGGTAGTGTACGCCCCACATCGGACGGCGCTCTTTGCCAACAAGATGAAGTCGATATCGAGCCAGCGGTTGGAGGAGAGAAGCGCGGCCCCAGACCCTGGCTTCATTTGGAAGTACCGCAAATGGATCACTGTCTCCACGATGCACTTGATGACGGCAAGAGAGGAACCAGAAAACTGCAGAATGTCAGTGAAGTACTTGGATAGAATTTCTTTGTGGGTCGACTCGGGAGGATCCTTCTGTTGTTCATGCGTAAGGAGGGACAGGATGAGGACGGGGAGTGCCTGTTCTGCGGTGGCCACGTCGGTTGACAGGATGGGATGGAACTGGCCGAACGCGGTATGTTTCTGGTCTGAGGCAAGGATGTCCGCGATCAGCTTTGCGAGGTGTGTCACCCAGCTGGGGAATTTGGCAGAACCTTCTACATACTGTGACAGCCCAAGAACTGACATGTCGCGTGCAGGGCGGGCGAGCAGGGGAGACGGGTATGACCGGAGGAGGCTAAGCTCTTCGCGATGGACCGGCTGCCAGGACTTGGCCTTGTTAGGATCGATAGGCAAAGCCGCGAGCACCAGCCTAAGAGTCCTATATGCAGTGTTAACAAGGGCGGGAGATTCATCTTCCAGTAGCACCAACAACCCGTAGATGATGGAATCGCGGGCCTCTGTAATTAACCCTTCCTCGTAAGACTGGGACCTCTTTGTCCCGCGGCGATGTCGCATGCGGATAGAGTCTATTTCGCGATCTGGCTGCTCTGCGGAGAGACTGTCAATGCGACCATAGTTGTCAAGGAGAAGGTCTGTGAACGCGATGGCGTCTTCCTCGTGAAGTCTTTCGGCAGAGGGGATACACCCCTTGAGCCGCCAGAAGACCTCGCGCTGGAAAACCGGGCTTTCGTTTGACAGGTAGTCTTTGAGTCTCCGTACGACCCTGAACTTGTTCGGACCTCCGTGCTCATCCTTGAAGACCCTATCAATGTTGCTCCAGCTGATGGCGGCAGATAATCCAGCTAGGGAGCCCGTGGGGTTCCTAGCCCAGGCAGGGAGTGCATTCATGACGCGTTCGGTGATAACCTCGACCTGCGATAGTGCGAAGGCCTGCTCATCGATCCAAACAGAAAGGTCAGCGCCCAAACGCGCGAGGGGTGCATGCGTAGATTTTGAGTAGTCATGAGCTATTCCACAGATGCGGACAAGGATTGACGTCAGCCTTGTGTCTGACACTTGTTTGCGGCGGTAGGTGCGGAACGTCCATTCCAGGATAGACTGCGCTGAGCGGGCAAGGGTATGCTGACCAAGAAGAGACGTAGTGCCGTGCCCGAGGGTGTAGAGGAGATTGGGGACGTTCGCGATGACCTTTTCCGTCATTGCGATCCACATGCAGAGTGCGTTGAGTAGCCGATACTTCTCGTTGATGAGTGGGGGTCTGCTCAATGCAGGCGAAGAGGGTATGGAAGACATGATAGATGGTGTCTTGCTTGAAGGCCTCAGGGAACTTGGATCCAAGCCAAGAAAGAGCTCGGACGACGCATTCAGAAGGGTATTTCGGAA
>JANDKE010000788.1:0-20084 GCA_027627275.1 Coprinellus aureogranulatus | reverse complement strand
ATCTTCCTCCGTAATTCTGACAGGCAGAATAGACAATGGTCATGTCCGCCGGTATCTCATTGGCTGCCAAGATGTCCGGGGCCCGACACGCGGTTCGAGCGTATATAACTGGAGCCAGCGCGACTTGGCAAAATGGGGCTTTCTTCTTGCTCGAACCTTCCTGCCTGTCATTCACTCGGTTCCTCTCATGCGCTCCTTCGTCCACTTTCTTGTCATCGCCGCTATTCTGCTCGTTTCTCACGCAGACGGCAGTCCTACTCGAGTTATGGGTCGCGAGTTGACGCCTCGAGCATCGCCTCAGCCTTGCCCTCAGCGATACGTCTGTCCAGAGCCGAAGCCCTACCCGGACATGGCCGATACCGGAGACGGCCCTGGCCCCGACCGCTACAAGTGTCGCATTGGGTCCAGTGTTAGCGATCCGAATTTCGCGTTTTGCATTTACGAGAAGGTACGTGGCCTGCCTATGCCGAGTCCTCCCTTCGAATGAAAACCCCTTGCAACAGAATACCGGCAATCTCGTCGGCTCCACTCCTTCCGGAATCGAAGGTCTTTGCTGGGAGCGAGGAATGCCCAACCCGCAATGTGCCAATCCTTCAAGGCGTCGTCGTGCGATTCCTATCCGCCCGAGCCTGGCGGAACCCCAGCAAGCTGCCCCGCCGGTGATCATGGAGAGATTTGCTAAGGCCAAGAGGGACTAATCGTGTGCCTCTGGTCACTGGCTCACTTGCACATCCCCCATCCTTCCTCTGACGGGCATACTCGGACTATGACGGTCACGAACACCCGCACGGACTTTCCTCACACTCTTTCACTGAATTCTCCACGGTCCCTGTATCCTCTTCTACTGCTACCCTACCACCTCTTCCGACGGACGCATGATCCCTTATACATCCGACAGTTTCTCGGGACGGACGCCAGTGGTTGTAATGGACAGGCTACCATACAGTCTTTCAGAGTCGATGTGCATGGACTCTGTCATCCTCTCCTCTCAATCCTACGTGTTACAAGCCTGCCGATGGACGCATGTTCGCTTGCCCCTAGGACATTCTTATTCTGGGCTGGGACGAACGCTAGTACTTCGTAACGGACATACTAGTATGCAGTTTCTCATGCTGTGCAGCATCATGGACGGAGTCTCTCATTCTCCCCTTCCTCCGATTTCTGTAGTGTTACCAGCTTGCTGATGGACGCGACTGGTTCAGTGGAACGGACGCTACTACTTCGTAACGGACAAGCTGATATGTATCGCCAACCTGCTGATGGACTCATGCATTCCTTAGACACATAGGACATTTCTTTCGGGATGGACGCTTAGTACTTCATGGACAGGCTGATTGCAGGCTGATATACACAGGAGACGTATACACTATCATGGACAAACCCCAGTTTTTCGGCCACACCAGCGTAGGCCTTCGGGAATAGGATCTGCGATAGTCACCCAGTAGTCGGTGGCCGGCGAACCTGCCTACGGCGGCTCAGCCTAGCAGGTGTGTTTGCTTCCTGTTTGGCAGTATGGGGCTCTGTGGGCCCAGATCCCCCTCAAGGGGCCACGCAAAGCCACTCCACTCTTCCGCGTCCCCTCACAGAGGAGCGCGGACGTAGCTTGGTTATTCAGGATCTAGAGGTGCTTCCTTTGCCTACCGCGCGAAGGAGAACAGTGAGAAGTCACTTCTCGGCTTCGCGGCAGGACCCTGGACAAAGCGCGCACCTTCCATTTTCGCGATACGCGACCGCGTTGCATGGTGGCTTTGTCCCGCTTATCAACACGCCTATTTAAGCCTCCCGCTTTTTCCTACGCTCCTTCTCTCTACTTCCCACATTCATTTCCGTGTCCCCGAGCGCCTCCCGACTCCCTACCTCCCCGCCGCCTCTCTTTCAATTTCCTCGATCAGCACATCAGCCCCAATAAAGATGCCCAAGAATCGGGTCTATCTCGCCACCTGGCTCGCCCATGTCGATAAGAAAATAGACTATGGCATCATCATCGCTCCGAAGAAACCTGTAAGCCCGAAAGTACTTGGCTACGTTTTCAATCATAGCTATTCAAGCGCTACGGAAAAGACGGACATAAGAAACTACCGTCTCGCTACCGCCGTTCTCTTTTGCAAGGTACAAGCTAATTCACAGAGAGAGGTCGACCTGCGAGAGTTTCTCTCGGAACTATTCTACCGCCAGGACAGGACACCTTCCGGCAACTCTATAGCGACGCTCGAGAAAGCAGTGAAGAGTGAGTGTGGACCACTAATTTTCGCGAGTCTACACTGTTGATTGGGCATCGTTGTAAGTACCTCTTCGAGAAGGGGTTCAACCCTATCAAGTCCACTACGGTGAACGGCACCATTGAGGCCGTACAAAGGTCGACGGCAAACTATGGCATTCTTGAACTTGTGGAAGGCCACAGCCTGAAACAGCTTCGTTTGCATAGCGAGCATGCTGATCAACCTCTTCCGCTGTGGTACCCCGACGGCAAACCCGTCCCCGTGGAAGAGCGCGAGATCCCAGCCTTCACGTTTAAGCCCCCAGCCTCCAAGAGTGGCTCCAGGCGTTAGTAGCGCGNCAGTNGGACGCCCGTNGGCGACTANGATGTTCTGCACTGTTACACATTTTCTCTTTTCTCTCTNGCATTTACTCGTACTCTTNNAGTGNGTACACCTATAATTGTCAATGTGTTATATNCNCTGGNTNAANAAGTGCTGNTCATAAACAAACCACTCANCAAGTCTGTATGCCNCAGGCGCGAAGCCCTAGNGCGTCNGAANCGCCCAAGGAGTNCAACCTCACGCCGCCCCNCTTTCGCGAACGTTGTCTGGTATATTATACACATGCGTTTGGATACAATGCGTAACANTCATNAATAACCGTCTGTACNGTTGCTACATCCCGAAANAGAACCCAAACGAAACACAATNANTATGNAGNAGGCCCAGAGNNNNGGGACAATGAGGGAGNCCNCGGGANAAAGANCCGGGAGAGAAGGAAGACGGATNCAGCCAGGGGAAAGGGGAGGGGACGTCGCAATAGATGAAGGAATNAANAGTNTCATGGCTTCTCGGGAGNCGGNAGANGGGTGTCNGGNAGTGCGATGNNTGAGANCNGGAACAGGANCAGTATCCGACCAAGCTCGTTCACATNANNGAGCANCCNTGGTCAGGATCCAANCCNAGTTCNTCCATCTCTTCCCTTGCCGCCTCCCTNTCGTTCGCCTTCAACTTTTCTTTTGANTCNACAGGGAACCAATCTTGCATGAAATTGAGCAACGCCCAATCAACATTCGCTACAGAACATCGGTCAGTCTGTAACTCTTGCCTCTCGAATCGATCAGTGTGTCGGAACTCACATTTATTCGCGCTCAGCACGACTGGCGCTCGACAGAGGGGACAATCCGCTTGTCCCCTCTTCTGCATCTTCACCAAGCACCTGACACAAAACAGGTGCCCACAGTTNAGTCGAATTGGCTTGAACGCGATGCTCGTACAGATGAGGCACGCGTAGTCGTCCACATGGGGTATGATAGGTAAGAGGGTTTCGCCAACGGCTTGAACGAAAGTGCGAGGAAGGGATGTCGTCGTAAGTCGGGAGAACAGAGCGAGATGGGAGGGTAGCGCNGANGANGANGAGGAGGANGATACNAGGGAGGTGAANCTGCTTTTCGTGAANGGGTATGCTAGAGGTAGAGCGGTACGCTTGGTATGTTTCTTNAGNATCTTNCGCGTCGCTTCGGCGCTCGCTTCCGAAAACTGCGTGTGGCGTCAAGATGCTGTNGAGAGNTGGGCTAATGNATGACGTACCTTCTTGATNTTGAGGATGAAGAGGTTGAGCTCAATGAAGCTCTGGAAAGCTTGCCGGCTCTGTGCACTCTTGAACTTGCGACGGTCAGCGAGACCGCGTTGGGTGGCTTGCTCAACGAAGAGTTGGAGGCGCTTCTCGCTCTCTTCGGCAGTCCGCTCTCCGTGGTTGACCTCGCCGACATGTTCGAAGATCTCAGCGTCGACATATAGCTGAAAGAGCTCCCTCCATGAATACAAATCGCTTTGCCTCGGTTGCATGGCCGAAACTATGATCGAACCTGGGTGAGAGCTGACGGCGGAGTGGGCGTGGAATGAAGGGGATGCGGATGCAGGGAGGGCGGAGGCTGAGATGGTCCGAGAGAGGGATTTGAGAGTCTTGGTGAACTCTTCATGCACAGTGGACATGTGTGTCGACATTCCCTCCAGTGCTGAGATGAGGTTGTTGAAGAATTCCGTGTCCGAGACAAGTGGTATCACGACTTCCTGCTTCCGGTTTGCAACTGCAGGGCTCGTTAACCTGCAAAGCGTCAGCGTGAAGAGCAACATCTAGTAGAATGACTACGCACTCGGGTGATATCGTCCGCTTCGAGCCCTGGGCTAGTCGCAGGTGAGCCTCCTGGTGAGCTTTCCGGCGAGNCCTGCTCTGTATCCCGCGCTCTGTCGCTCNTGCAGCTTCTGGTGGAGGGTCCAAAGGACGTTTGTAGTCGGCTTCATCTCCCTGGAACTGCCTTCTTCTCCATCCTCCTCCTCTGGCGATCCTGANTCTGCATTCGGAGNCTCCATTGNTTCTGGGACATCCACCCATAGCTTCAGGTGAGGCTCTATTCGATCTGAGTGCTCGACGAGNTCGTAGACTATCCGTGGGCGGTCGTTACTCCCTTCCCCATTTGATTCTGCGGTACTGNATCCTTCACCACTCCCCTCGCCCTCCTTGGACGTCTCAGCTTCGGTGTCGGTGATCAATTCATGCAAGACGGTCGGACTGAGGCCCAGAGACGAGAGTTCCGACACTACTCGGTTGATTAGCTTCTTCAACTGGCGANGGAGAGGTATCTAAATTAGCAATTAGGGTCCATTGTGGGGNTTTNGACTCACCTGGCGGTATTGAATCGCATTTTCTCGAAGCTCAGGCGGCAGGGTTTCCAAAATTTGGGTATAAGTCTTCGAGAAATGCATGTCGGCACTGNGATAGCTATGGTNNAAAGGGAGGATGCATCCGGATTGCTGTTCAGCAAGACCCGAAAATNACTTGGCGAACGTTGNGGGAGAGAGAAAGGTGTGCTCGCCGCTCGGCACAGCGACGATGATGTTGATGTTCCTCCGAGGATTTCCAATTCAGGAGCATTTTGATCGCTTGGTCCCGCATTGGTCGGTGGAGCGCAGAGTATGGGGTAGGGGACGGGAGGTNNAGATTTACAGGGGCACGGATGGCGGGATGCTGAAGCGAGGCGTTGAACGNGAAGGTAATGAGCAACCCGCGCAGAATTCTCTAAAGAAGCGAACTAATTGATATGTCGTTAGTTTGTTACCACAAGATCATTGGTTCNGNGGGACGAACGTGCGTGNCAAATTAAACCGGCNAGCGNTGCGGCAAGTAATGTAATCCTGTGTTAGTCAACTCAACGCTTTACTGCTTTAACNCCCNNGCTGCNANGGAGAACTAGGAGGAGAGTCTGACATGAGAAAGCCANGCCTTCCTCATCGACCNGACCAAATCTGTTTNTCATCGTACCGAAAGGCACCTCAGAATCCCGTNTAAATGGAGAGATGGAAGAGNNAANGAACAGCTGTTCGGAAGNNTAGGGGTGGTAGAGTAAGGTAGNNCAANTGCTGTAGGTATACACANTGATCGATGCTATGNTACAGGATGNTAATGCAGGNGAAGGANAATCAANAAATATGCNGGAGAGTNAGTNGAAGNTACAGNCAGTCTATCAGNGNTTGTCGGANANCAGAANNAGGACAACCAGGNCNNAATATGNGTNGCACANGTCGCCGCACNNNNGGNANTGTGGCGGGCACGCAANCNACNNNGGNCNNACAGANGNACGCATCAGTAGTCGACNCGNTGNTTGCTNAAGGCNTCNTTNCTNGGTTTGGANCCNGNGNGAGGNTGCGNNGACANGGNTGGTATTTCNGAGTCNATGCGNNNGCCNTGAATATCCCANACNGGAAGAGCTTTATCGNCATGNCCNCGGCGGAGNGANAGNTGGCGAGTCATTTCCTGNACTATAATGCCCTTTTNTGGNCANNNNAGNGCGNTCTCCAGGATCCCTNATGACNGANGNGNNANTCACGCNTNCAGNNNNTTTGNTGTATNGNTTTTNNANGAGGTACTGNTAANGNCANCAGCCGGNCGTANNTNAGGNNNCNNTNGCTCNNNGGNNTCACNANTNNAAGNANNTACNCACNTCNAACGCAATGCNAANNGTCNCTTTCTCTNTCNTNTCGCNGANATNNNNGNNTTNNNGNTAGTGNNNNGNNAGGTANNCNNTNANCTCCANCTCCCTCTCAGACTCNGCNTCNACNTTTCCNANAAGCANNGCGCCNGCNAGCTGGNNGTNCCTNACNCTNTTCATNANNTCCTGACTGCACGAATGCCGATTGAAAACATAGCCGAGGACGTTGCNANTGGTAGGGGTCTTCTGGGCGATAATNAAGCCATACTTNANGANNTTATTGNTGACNAGCCAGACTGCGAGGTAGATNCGATTTCTGCNNGCTGANGANGAAGGACGANCCTCTGCTGCTGCTGCTGGCGATNGAGTTGGATTTGGGCATNGANGANCGTNGNCTTNGNGGNGACGCNNAANTNNNCNAGTNGNTGNGAANNNANNCGAAGATAGCGAAGNGNNANGAAGNAGAGAGGCGCCTTTAAGTANTTGTTTGTACGAGTGGCTCGTGCCATGGNCGGCAAGAGNACAATCNTGTTCGAAAAAGGAAGGTGGANCGCCANTGCTTTGACTTGAGCTCGAATGGTGGCGGNTGTGTNAATGNCTCTTCNGCNCACTCCACAAAGCCTGTNNCCTTCNNNACGGTTCGNAGCTAGGTNCCTCGCCACTTCATNTAGAGANCCTACGAGCGTGATAATGANCNACTGGCGTCACCTCNCTTGGCGAGGCTTCTAACTGCCGGATCAGNGACNNAGGATCTACAGAACCCCATACGGTCAAACACTANCCAAATATTCGACGCGGGGCTGTGAATNNGCTGTGAGCGCTGCGTCCACCTGTGANGNCNNTTGCTGTTAGANTTTCGNCNTGTCCAGACTCCTTGATGACGTCTGCGCCTTTTCTTGCTCTTCCGCTATCCCACCGAGGCGAGGCAGTCTACTTGCTATCATCGCCTTTATGAGCGGAANCTTGAGCATGAACTTANCGCTNTCCACGGTANTCTGTAAAACGTACGTCATCCCANNTTACGAANAGTTTGNGGCGAGGATGTNAAAGGCAGGATNACAAGGTCAGTTCCNCGAGTTTCCCCTTCCNNGCAGGGTAAATCGNACTTGCTGATTCCCAGACNCTGCAAGCAAGATGTCCTCGGTAACCGTCTTCTACGAGGATGTATGGAAGGTCGTTTGTTCGTAGTTCTTNNTCCTGTCTCGAGGAANATCAGGAAGAATGTCGTGGTTCGGGTCAAGACGATGTNCCGACNCGGCGGTCGCGTCGGGTGATGGTAATCGGCCATCACCGTGCCCCGTAGCCTGAGATTGGCCTNGCATGGTTCAANCTTTGCTGGTCACTTCTAACGTCGTCGNCACTCTTTCGCAATGGACCGCAGGGCNCCTCGCGTCACACTATCCAGCATAATGAGGAAGGCCGACTCAGCGCAAGGTCTCTTCATCCTCCAGCACGGAACGCGTCGCGTNCTTGTAACACCCCCTCTCGACTACGACGCGTTGCAAGAGTCGATTCGCGGCCACTTCCCNGAAATCCCAGATGGGAGCCTAGTCTCTTACCATACGAACGAACTGCCGATTTGNGAAGGCTCCACTGTGGAGGTTTCTTCCAATGCATGGAGTACCGCNATCCCATTGCTCAAGAGGCTNACNGTACAGGTTACCGCGCCAGACGCGTCGAGTTCGGGANCGGGCAAAGGAAAGAGGCGTGTCAAANANGAGGNCAACGAGNCTGCTANGTCTCGCGACGATGGGTGCGTTTCAACTTNTGTTTAAGTTCTAATTCCCTNANNCTCANCCTCTCNNTNGTTCCGACTGNGNGNGTNANNAGCCACCCACNAAGAAGCANCGANNNANCAGTNNNACNTCTCCCATNATCNTCGGNGANTCNGNNCCAAGAANGNCNATCTCTATNGTGNCTNTGGGAACANTNGCNGGAAGAGGNCTTGCANTTTNAATGTGTCNCCTNCTGNTNGNNTCNGNCAATTNAGAGACGCGATCGAGAACGNAATTGGCTTACCNNCTGANGACCANAGGCTTTTCNNNAATGGCGAGCGNCTNNACGGCGANTATTGGTCNACNNTTCGGGATGTTGNGNTGNNNNANGGCGNNTNCCTNTACCTCTNCNCGAANCTAAAGGGAGGNAAGCCAGTGNTNTANATCCTNCCTCCNTCAGGNCNGGATGTGGAGGCCATTGTAAGATTGTCATTGGTGCCAGAGTGGGAGCTGTCGGGAATATATCCTGTGGTGCCAATCACTTCCTCGGCCAAGGGTGGGCAGGCTTTGGAGTGGGTCGTCAAGGCTTCCCCAGATGGGACCTTGCTGGAGAAGAAGACGGGGCTTGAGGTGTCCTACTTGTTCTGGGAAGCAGAGTGAGTTTACAAGCTTCCCGCTTATTCATGGGTCTAATGAAATCGAATGCTTACATTTTATGTTCAGGGCACTAAAACTTCCAAGCAAGCCTCTCTCCCCCCTTCCTTCACCCTCGGGAATGCCGAATGAGGCCGTCTTTATTCCTACTGATCCTCGAATTGACGCTACCAATTCTGTCGTACTCAAGGTCGTTGACATGACGCCTTACCTGGACAAAGCACTAAAGGACCTGGGGCTGCACACAGAAGCGCGCACTTCCTTCATCACGTACGCATCCTCTTTTCCCCGATCATCCTGGCATATTCAAAATCGTTCCTTCCAGATACTGGCTTCCTTCCTTCCTCAAGCACAAGCTTGTTGCCCTCCGATTCTTACCCCAGACTGCTTATGAAAAGGCGGCGCCGTTGGAAGTTTCGCCTTCACCCGATGTGACTGTGCGCATCTTCATGCTGTTCAAAGGTCTGCAGCAAGACGAAGTCGAAGGCGCTTGGGGTGTTGCCGTCGATGCGGTTCGAGAGGACACCGTGCGCTGGAGGAGCATTGTTGGCGTCGACGATCGTTCTCTGGCAGACGATACCCTGTTTCGCGTTGTAGAATGGGGAGGGATGGAGGTTTTGTAAGTCATCAGTGGTACGGTCTTGTGGGCGTACCGGGACCTCTAGCCGTACAAACTAGGACCGTTCTAAGATCTAATCCATAGCCGAACATCTACTTTAGACCAATGGAATTCCGGAATCCCACTAAACTCTGGGGCCTCAACTGCGCTTGTTTTGGAAGACCGAGGTCAATACACACCATGCGCCAAGCCATACCCATCCCCTTGGAGCTTTGGAGACAATAGGCGCCCAAGCCCACGTTCCCAATTCGTGACAGCACGTCACAAACAAGCGCCCATGCACGGAGAATTACTCGGGTTCGCAGTACTTCGGCAAGTGGGCCAGTACAGAGGAACCTCGCTGCTTCGCGGAACGGAACACGAAGCCTCGAAGTCAGAGTATCGTCAGAGCGATTTGCCCTCATCGCTGCCAGCGATCGATGGAGCACTCAGGCTTGTACTAGACCAAAAGCAACAAGTTCCCATGAGAAGGCCCTTGTATTACCGTCATCACAACAAGTACCCTCTATTTGACTGGCAATGGCATAGGGCGCAAATGAATGAAGATGACTCACTATGACAAGGATATGGTCACGTCCTGGGATGGACCTCATTGCTGGTTCAAGCGTCCGAGGCTGCTATAGGTCCATACGTTGGCCTGCAAGTCAAGCGAGAACATAGCCTGACAGCTGTATCTCTGATCGACGCCCTGTGAACCTCACATCTGGAGCAGATAACGGTAGAAGATGGAGGGGAGGGAGAACGGCGGCGGCGCTGTGGAGCCAATTTGATGGTGACACGGCGATTGCCGAGATGCAACCCTCCGACCTGGGCGTTGAATTCCGCTGGACATTTACCTCCACGACAGACCCTCCCTTACCCCCGTTTCCCCCTTCTCTGAAATTTTGAAATGGCTGATCAACTAGTACGTGAGTTCAGTTGAATTCTTTGGAATTGCAGCTGAAGCGATCTGCATAGTCCGAAGGTAACGCAGGCTCCATATCACACTCTCCGTAATGGGGGTTTCGCGTGCATAAGCTAATCGTCGCTTCTCGATAACGCGCATTTTGCTTGGTCGGATTGGTTATATGACACACAGAGCAGATCTCTGGTACGTGATTGTCCCATCGGACGCGATCCCAGTGGGCGCGCGCACCTGCATCGTCATGAAACCCAAGCGCTAATTCCTTATCTCAGAGTTCAAGGAGGCGTTCTCCCTCTTCGACAAGGGTACGTCCTGGTGAAATCTTACTATTTAATTCGTCTAATAACCAACCCCATTCCTCCCCCATTACCCGACATACAGATGGCGACGGCACTATCACCACCAAGGAGCTCGGCACCGTTATGCGCTCTCTGGGACAGAACCCCACGGAGGCTGAGCTGCAGGACATGATCAACGAGGTGGACGCTGACGGAAACGGCACCATCGACTTTCCCGAGTTCCTTACCATGATGGCCCGCAAGATGAAGGACACCGACAGCGAGGAGGAGATCAAGGAGGCGTTCAAGGTCTTTGATAAGGACGGAAACGGCTACATCAGCGCTGCTGAGCTGCGACATGTCATGACCAACCTCGGTGCGTCTACCTTGCGTGTTGGAGCTGTAGGTGGCGAACTGACGATTGCTGTTATCTTGCAGGCGAGAAGCTGTCCGACTCTGAAGTCGACGAGATGATTCGTGAGGCTGATGTCGACGGAGATGGTCAGATCAACTACGAGGGTGCGTCCACTCGATCTTGTGTGCTGTATACGACGACTGATGACCATGCCCCCGTCGCAGAGTTCGTCAAGATGATGCTCTCCAAGTAAATTTAACTGTAGCAACGCGGCTGGAAAGGAATCTGCTTCGAACTTGTAATTATAGGTACTGATGCAACGACGAACAAGATCTTATACCTATTCGCCTGGGGGAAAACGTCTCGAACGCCGCACAGGCTGAATCTAGAGCGTTGGGTGTGGGCTCACCGGTTTTCCCTATATTTCAGTTTTCACTGCGGGCTACGGATCTGAATGCCATGTTCTGATGCATAGGTCCCTCCATCTGAGGATACGATGAGGTGCCATGAGTTGACAGCCAGTCAACGCACCGACGCGATGTTTGTTTGTGCGTCTATTGACCCTGAACCAAACACCGCTCGTCTTTGACGTTTGACTTTGATTCGAGTCGTTCGCGTTCTCTCTTGTCCGTTCGTACATCTCTATGAGGCTCTAGTCTTCAACGGATCTCTCTGGCCCCTTTCCAGCCTGCCAGGGCACGGCGCTGGCTGTTTCTTTCCACCGCTGGCAGCATCTCTTCCAACTATTTCTCTACTCTCAGGCGACGATACATTCACCTGACAACCTATCTTCTCTCGACGCGCTGGTGTGGTCCACAGCTGACCGACTGGTAGTCACTGCATGGCTGATTCAAGGGCAACCACAGTTGGTTGGTGCGTTTCTTCACATCTTTCCGGAGAATTGTTCCAACTTCCACTGGATTCTGCGCAACCAAGCACCGCCGGGCCTTTTTCGAGCCTTGTTGAATCTGCCAATCAGTGCAAAAAAAGGATGTGCATTGTCATGTCCTGCTCTGGCATGGCCTGCTGCGACAAAAGCAATGCCCCCGCGCTGGATTGAACAACGGACCTTTGCATTACGCGGCCAGAGGCGCCTTTGGCTACGAGTGCAACGCTCTACCTCTGAGCTACAAGGGCTTGAAATAAGATACCAATTTCCTTCTGAGGCTCTATTTTGTTTTCCCTCCTTTTTCCCTACCTATTCCCTTTTTTTCTGCATTTTTTGGGATTTTTTCTTGCATTTTTGCCCCAACCAGCCATATCTCTCCTCCAGAAGTCATTTTGGCTCTTCTCCTGTCAAACGTCTAACAAGGCAACTTCCATCTTTCAGCTTAGAAGTTGGAGGTACATAGCCAAAAATTAAAATGCAGCCCAAGTTGAAAGCAAGTTGAAAGTTCCACTAGAGGACCAAGGTGTGGGCCTGGCAAAGGCATTGTGCCAGCACTGTGTCTGATGATAGCCTCATCACTGCTTCAAGCAGTGAATACTGGAACCGGAAAGAAGATACGGGGCACTGCTGGGAACATGCAACCAAGTACTGAACAGGTCACCCAAGATCTCCTGTCGTTGCCGTTTGCAACTGACGTCGTGGGTGGATGGCACCCGGGCACGCCGTGAAGACCGCGCAGAGCATGCTTTTATTGAATGCATACGGCTGGCATCAGTATAACATCGCCTCTCGTCACTTTACCAAGCTTTCCATCTGTTTAACGGCATTGGTCCCAGGACGATGTGTCAGAGGGAGGCTCGGGAGTGGGATGCATCTCTATGCGGATTTTTGTTGACGGCAGTGTGCGAGCAGGAAGCACCTTCCTGTCACCAGCCGACCACACTCGAGTCCCCTGGTCAATCCTTTCCCGGAATTCCAACCCAAACGGGCATGTCAGTGCCTGTATGAGGACACCTGCATGCGAACGACTCGCTTCCACGCAGCGCCACCTCCATCAGGCCCTGGGAGGAGAGCCAGAGCCAAGGTTTTACCGCTGTTTACTTCGTTCCCATGACCCTTGTAGGTTCTTTTCGGCGGATATTGNTCATCACCAACATGCCCNCCGAAGAGGAGTCTATAAACCGAGGTCCAGCGGAAGGATGGTGTGAACAAACCCCTTGAATCCCGTCGACNACGTTCCCTACNCTGTTTTTCAGNGATNGCCCTATGGTCTTTGGACCGCTNGGAGTCGGGTTTGGATGACGACTCTCAAATGGGATGGACAGGATGGNCTTGTCATACGGGAAAGGAGCTTCTACCCNAAGATTCCATCCACAGTCGATCCGAAGGACTTGGAGCCNCTCATNAAGTTNATGCAACTGTCNAANGTCTCGTTCTTGGTGCGTCNNCATCCNCTNCTGCGTTANAGTGCNCTAATCNCGTCNTTCAGATNGAAGCGATGCTATATGGTGCAATACAAGGCCAACTGCGTACANCCCNGCGTTNNNCTAACCGATCCTACAGGANTCCATATCGTTCTNTTCGNNCTTTGCTGCTANGTGCTCCTCGCTCGTCAAAAGCGCGTGCAGTGGTTCGTGCTTGGATGNGCNTTCATCATGTTNGCCATATCTACCGCGGATATTGCCTACACAATNCTNTGCTCNACGACCGANCTCCCNGACCTNATACATCCCATGGACAAAAACAAAGTCGCCCAGCGCATTCGCCCNAAACCCTCCTTCTANATNACNAATAAGTGAGTNCACNCTCTGTCNTTCNAGAACCCCTTTCNGCNGTTCTAATCTNGTGNCCAAAAGCTTTCTAGCAGATATACTTCTGGTANGTCTTCTGTGCGGCTAGACCGACGTCTTCTCTTCCTCTTCGCGTGCCCAACCAACTTTCCANTGACAGTTCCATCGATGTTATGTGATCTGGGGAAGACCNAAGGTTCTTCTTGTCATCGCCCTCGTGTGTCTGACAGCNGACAGCCGTACGTCACCAGTTCNCNCTTCTTTCCTTGCNNTCCTTCCTCGAGTCACCTTCNCCGAAGTACTGACGCGGNTNATNATCANNNCCTNAGTGTGGGGATGGCTCATGGTGGGAATAGTGAACGGAGAGGTGTTCAAAACTCTCCAGCCCATGTACTTGTGGAGCGTCTTTGCCATTAANGTTGTCGTTACAGCCGCTTCAGGTGCGTTCCGCCCATGTTCCTCCGGGGGATTGGGTGGACTTCGAAGACGGAGATGTGAGATTTGCTGACGGACCCCCTATCCAGTCGGTCGGATATACTGGCTGACGGTCACGGCTTCGACCCCAGTTGAACGCACAACGAAGAAGATTTACCGGACTATCATTTCAGCATTGTACGCTTCCTTTTCTTTGCTGGAAAGGCTTCGTAGAACTGAGCCTTNTCCAAAGCATTGAGTCNGCGGCCATCTATACGATGTGCATTGTTGTGTATATAGTTTGGTCAAAGTCCCGGCCAAAGGATCCCAATTCAGTCAGTTACCCTCGTAGTCGGTTGCAAAAGATTTTGCTGAACGCTGTTCACAGGTTGTAATGCTGGGCGTTATTTCNCGGATTGCNGTGCGTAGTTTTTCCATCGTCATTCCTGGCGCTGACGCGGTATTCTCATAGGCTATCATGCCTACTCTCATGATCGTCCAGGTCGCCTTTTCGCGCGAGTCAGGCCCTTTCAGCCGACAGAGACAGGACGCAGAAACGGGCATCGAAGCCAACCGCCACGAAAACTCAGTGGTTTTGGATACGGTCNTCTCAAGGGATGGGCCGTTGGACTCGACGAGCTCCATGCCCTTGGGGTGGGTCGAGTCTCTAGACCATACGGATCCCGATAACCACGATCACCAACGGACTAGCGGCGTAGAAACGGACGTTAAAGTTATTGAAGAAAAAGCTCTCGGACTCTACCCTCTGACCTACTTCCCTTTCAACCGCGATTTAAATTCGCACCGGTCCATGTATTCCTTTTCATTCGATTGTCACTTATACTGCTTGGGGCTTTGAGGTTCAAACGTTATATAGCATAGTACTAAATTGTCCGTTCATTGAATCAGTCATCTACCCACCTGTATCCATAGCTCTCGTTTCCCGAAATTACAATCTTAGACATCCAAAGGGCTCAGCTTTGGGCAAAACGAATTCCTCCCCCTGTTCGACCTATCGTGATCTCTCCGAGCTCGTGGAGAAGCTCGAGAGTCGCGGAGAAGGGTTGCAACTAACTCGCCTAAACAGGGCTTCGTGATGGACCAGTCCTCGCTCACGTTTACGAGCACCTCAAAGCTCTTAATAATCGGGCATAATCAGTCGATTCGAATTCTCGGAGATCCTGCGAGGTGATTCTTTGAGGCGCTGTGAACAGTCGAAGAAAATTAGCCCAGGTCCCCAAGAATAGATTTCCCCGAGGTACCGACGAGTGAGATTGGTGGCGTTGCGTGGGAGTGAGGCCTTTCCAGCGCGTACACAAGGTATGTAGATAAGCTACAGTGTGTATGACATATAACCCAGTCCATACGATATTAGTGACTTTGCAACCCTACTAGTACTACGTACTCAGAGGGCAGAGTGCCACCAGTCGAAGGTGCAAATGTCGTATCCTAGAGAGGCACGCTACGGCAGTTGAATGAAAGCGTTACACTCTCCATCCAGGTTTCTTGGCGGTAGTAGCCTGAGGCGGCTTCCTCCTAACCTGTGAAGCCTCGCTGCCTGGGCTGGCCGTTGATCTTGGCGTGTATGATGAGCGATTAGGGGCTTGAGGGTCTGATCCTCCTCACTTCGTCGGGGTGTCACCTTGCAACACCGCAGCTGTGACTGTTGACCGAGAAGCAGTACTTGGGGCCTGACGTTCCTTGCCGGTGTGCTCAGCTTCCTGAGCCAATCGCCGCCCTCGACGACGATTGAAGACCGGTAGCTCGAGACCGCTTCATATCGCGGCTCTTGCTACCACCCTGACTGACCGCCGCCTCCGATGAACGGGCCGACGAGGTAGAGGTGGCCGTAGCTTGAACCCTGACACCCTTTGTTGGACCGGCAGGGGGTTCAGCCAGAGGAAGGGACGGGATGATTTCATTTTGCGTGTCGGGGACGTGTCCTACTCCATCTGAGCTCTCGCTGGCACCCGGTTCATCCTGCACCACGGGCTCGGAGGGTTGGCCATAAGTTGGGGGTGTCGGCCTTGTCGCTTCTCCTAAAGGGCCACTGGCCTGAGTGGGAGTTTGCCTTTGNTGCATACGTGTGACTATGAAAGAAGGAGCCACGACAAGGGGGCCGACTCTTTCGAGAAGTNATTCGAATGCGCATCGAGTCGATGTCAGCGGCCTTGGATAAGTNCTGGTGTAGCAGATGCAACCAAATTCATGCTCCTCTGCGGTCACGGTTCCCTCGGTAATCTCGTCAATCTCANGGGAGTGTGNTTCGTATTCACTTCGGAATCTTGACAGCTTGGTGCAGAGNGGNAAGCACTCGGTGGCGCAGGTGAAAGTCGGATGCTTCTTGAAAATCTGGTTGCACTGGGTGACCTCNTTGTCAGAACGCTTTCAAGNCAGATGCACAAAGTTCTGGACATACAAAGAGTTCATGAATGTCGTCTCTCACATGTTGCGTCCACCAATATTCTTCNAGGAGGCCTATCTCCACCTCCTCTTCCGAAACGCTCTTCACTAAGGTCCACAGTATTTGCCACATAACGGTAGGGTCAAAATCTACGATTGCTTTAGAGAGCGTCTCGTATGCCGTCGGGACACCTTGTTTGGCAATAATTCTGCAGAGCCCAAGAAGAGGATAGAGCCAGTAATTGTCCGTCAGCAAATACCACAATAGGGATGATGGTTGCCCTGGTAGGAGAGAGNCAGGTGTGTTCAATGTTGGCCACCTTTGCAGGTAAGTGAGATAAGTNGCCGCCACGTCGGTAACNGTAACNGTGTGCGGTTGGTATAGGTCGGCCGAGCGCGCAGGATCCTTCAGGTAATCTTCCATTGACTTGTGTAGAAAAGTCAACTCCCCTTTCCCNGGACCCCAGTTGGCGACCGATGGCCCATAAAACATCCACTGTGAGGGATCANCTCTACCATCGTTCCACTTCAGGCACAGAGATCACCGAGTGCAAATCGCACAAAGCCATTCTCGCGGAGCCCAACGGAAGATCGAGCAGCTCATCGAAAAACTCAGGCCCGAAGGCCTTTTGAGATGGCTTCCGGCGATAGCATCTACGATAGGTAGAGACACCATTCGAGATTTCCATCATCATGTGGAGAATGCGCTTCAGCAAGACGGTGTCGACGTCGGGAGGGTGCAGTATGTGGTGATACAGTGCATCAAGTTCCGCGAAAGCACTGGAAGTGGGGGCAGCGTTGAGAGCCACCACCCCGTCGAGTAGAGTTACGGGGTTACGGCGAGGATTCTCGATGTGCTTAATCATGACCGAAGGATAAATATACGACCCGGATGAGTTGTACACTAGTCTGTCGAGGGTGCTCTCTAGAGGCCAGACGGCAGGAATCAGCGACCGAAGGGGATGCGTTTCGCGAATCCTATGAAACTTGTCACAGAGATAGTCACGGATTTCGGACGACCCGTCGTAATCTTGGAGGCGCAGATTGTGAGTGAGGGACGTATAATCTGGAGTTGCGAACGTCGTCCTGATGTCCAGCTCGGGCCGGCTTGCGACTATGATGCGCAAACCTGGCACAGAGACGAGGAGGAGGCGGAAGATGGAGAGCAGATGGACGCGCTGCTGACGACCTTCCACAGTCTCCCGACATTCGTCAAGGCCGTCAACTACTGCGATGATCCTTTCACCATGTTCGGAGAGTAAGGGCCCTATGAGTAGCTGCTTCGCTTGCTGCTCGAGGGATTCGTCGAAGATGGCTGGATTATCGGAGATGGCCTTCAATATCGGGGACCTGAGGTCTCCAGTTGCCCACTGATGAGCGATCGTCGCTATGAAAGGTTCCTCATCGTCGAGCCCAGGTACTCTGGTGGAAAAGAAATAGGACGCAACGCGCATTCCTGCTTCGATGCAGCGGGAAACCACCTCTCGCATGATGCAGGTCTTCCCTCTTCCAGCAGGACCCTGAAGCCAGAGCATAGACGTCGGCGCGGCCGGTTCTTCTTCAACCGCGGGCGCTTTGCCGGCGCCAGCCCAATCCACGATGTCCTGAATAACCTTCACTCGGCTTCCAGGTTTGCATTTCGGAGCGTACGAAGCGGTTTTCGACGTATGAGTGGCCTCGGCTGCTCGAGCATCCTGGAGGCTCTTGTAGGGATCGACGGTGGCTGCTTGGTTGTAGACGTTAGTTTGTTGGGCGATGTGGGTCTGGTTGAGGGTGTCAATGCCGAAGTGGTGGGATCTGTTGAAAAAATTGGACATCGTCGGTGCGCATGCAAATGGGTGAGAGCGAAAGAGAGCAAGGGCGAAGGGGAAGACGACAGACTTGGCTGTGAAGAAGGAGGGTGTGGTAGGTTACACACAAAGTCCACAGAAGCTATCGATGGGCGCCCACAATGTCCATGGGACCCGACAGTTGCTCCAATCTAACACCGAGTGCTAATTGACGCGCGACAACGAAATGAAGGTCGTTGACTTCATCTCAGCCAAGTGACCAGCATCGATTATCCGAAGCGTACACCGCAAAGGTATCCATCCCTTTTATCTGAGAGGAGCAGCGGCTAGCTGTTTCCATAAGTCGAGTCTCAGACGAACTCTGCACCGTGTGCAGGTTGCAGAGGAATCTTGACGTTCTCAGGTTTTAAGACTGGAACAAGGCAGTCTTCGGGCTGCGAGAGGCGTGAAACCAGCAGCTTAAGGGCGAAAACAATATCATGCAGCTGGGGTAGACTGAGCCACTGGGATTGACGCGTTCAAATGGACTGGCAGCGGCGAAGAATATGGCCGCCAACGCAGTGTGTCATATATATACCTGGCCGCTACTCCAAGGTATACGTATTCTTTTCAAGCTACGAACGCGATGTAAGCAATGACAAGGGGAGTTAGAGCTGCCAAACTCACCTCGTCTTCTAGCAGTCTCCTTATGTAGGCCTCGTCATCCGCCCTGATGACAAGGTGGTAGTCGTCCAAGTCCTCGATGATGAAGCTCTTCTGCTCGTTCAATGCAAGTAAGATTTGCTTCACGGCAGGATCACTGTATACTCGTACATTCGGTACTTCACCAACCTGCAGCATAGAGCAGAATTTACCATGTCAGAAGGACGCCTAGTGCACAGATATTAGAGGATAGATAGTCCTGGGACCGAACTATGCGCGCACCTTTGATAGCCCTCATTGCTCCCTCGGCTCTCCACTCCTGCCAGTGAGCAGAGATGACAGCGACCGTAACCTAAGTTCCGTTCCTGCAACGCCTCCGACCACACCAGGAACGAAATGGCGAACCCGAAGTGACCGTGGTGGTGGTAAGAGGAAGAAACGCAATTATGACTAAGCGCCCATGTCGCTCAATCACTGACCGTCATGACTCTCCTAAGACTGCCCCTCCGTCCTTGTACACTTCTATCTACTTCTTCTTGGATACATCCGCGTAGACTTCCAGTTTTGATGTCTTTATCGAACTGCCCACGGTGAGAGGGACTCAATGCCACGAGCCAAAGACACCATACTCACCCCTGGTGAATTCACCCGACCTGAATCCTGTCCTGGCCGAACACAATCTCCCTTATCCATCCTTGTTCCTCGAATACGTCGTCGTACGCAACGAACCCGTTGACCCCGTCGATACCACCTCGCGTCGCGTCCTCCGATCAATACCCCGCTCCGTTTCTCGGCGCCCCTGGACTGGACGGGGCATTTAAATTGTTCGCATCCTCTTCTTTCCTGTGAAATACCCTGGGCTCTGAAACTCCCCCGGACCTCTGTGTCCCTTCAGACCCCTATAAACCATCGTTTCTGTGAATTAGGAGCAATTCGATCCGAAGTATGCAAGTCGGAAGCGCAACTGTTGGAGGGGCGGTGACCGAGGCTGGACTGGGTGCCGGAGGTGCGTCATGGAACTTGGCCTCCTTTACGATCGTCGCTCATATCATGCTCGCTTCTTGTCCCTGACGTTCTACGCCTTTCGTCGCCGGTCGATCTTCACGCTCCTTACCACTGTCATTACCCCTTCCAAATGATAACCGGGATCATAGCCAGCCTCAAACAGAGCTCGACGCCTGTTCTCGAAAAGTTGTCCGACATCGAGTCGTCGAAGCGCCTTGCTGCGTATACTGCGGTGGACCACTATATTAAGCCGGAGCACAGAGTTCGTCAATCTCCACCGATGGTTTAAGCTCAAGCTCACAAGTCTATCAGATCATTGGAATTGGATCAGGATCCACGGTTCCTTATGTCGTGGATAGAATTGCGCAGCAGGGGCAATGGAGGCTCGAACCAGGGTCGTGTCTTCGTTCCTACGGGCGTTCCAGTCTCGGTCAGCTCG
>JANDKE010000787.1:0-10504 GCA_027627275.1 Coprinellus aureogranulatus | reverse complement strand
TGGTNCTCACCCGTTNGTNGTCCTGATATCGAGNTTCGAAACGAAATTCANGCTATAGTCGTTCACCATCTTCACGAAGACCATNATGGCTCCATTCGANGTGGANATNTCCAGCGANCTTGTACCATTGAACGACCCNGAGATGGCTTCATTAGATGTCTTNATNGANCCTTCNTCCACTGANAGCGACTGTAACTCTNGTTCAGCTGGCAGCACAAAGTTGANGNCANGTATGGGCNTACNGTGGCAGAAATCGGNCCATTGGATCCNTGCAANCGNAGNTTCTTGAACCTNACTTGCTCAGCGACGGCNTGTACCCTGTGCAACGTATTGTGCACGTCNGTCTCCAAGCTAGGNACGACGAGCGGTGCCTGGTGCCTATCNAGCTCNGGNAAGACGATCAGGGTNTCNAAGAACACNTGNTNGCCNGGGTANGGNACNCCNATGTGGTTNGGNCTCTGNCATAGGNCNCAGANNGTNAGTNACCNGAAGGANAANGNGGTTCAAGNGCAAGNAGNACTNACGAATATCCCAACGCCAAACTCCCCATCCTTCCTAGANACCCNNCACACNTTAACCACCCTCTTCACATCCTCNCTATAATACTTCAGCGTAACCATCACCGAAACCGAGTTCTTGCTCTGNGCAGCCGACGTCAANATNTCCACACTCCCCGCTGCATTCGAGCCTCTCGANAGNAGGTACANNGACTGCGAAGANAAAGGCAGNTCAAACGTCGTGGTCGCNGANTACGGATACTCGAAGGNNTCCNCAGNCATGTTCGGTTGTGNTGAANTACTGAAGGGTNTCGCCCACTCCCTNGGNTCNACNCAGCGTTGGGTNCCCANNCCAGGAGGAATAGGGTAGTCATGGGGCCAATCCTAGTNGACAAGACNANGNNAANTCAGCCTNTCCCNTCTCAATGACANGCACTAGCAACNACTCACATAATGCCCATGCGGCCCNNCCCCTCCCCCTCCCCACCTCACACTCCACGCCCAACTCCCCAAAAGCGACGCAACCAGCACATAAATACCAACCGCCACAAGCAACGCCTTCCCAAACCTCAACCACGCTCGCTCAGGACGAGCTACAAACACATAACCCGCCTCGTTCGTACTTGGGGGAGACAAGAGCGGGCGACGATCTTCGCCGGGCGGGGAGACGTGGTACGTGCCGTGTTGGGCGTTGTATGGAGGAGGCTGGTCAGGATGGGCTGTTGGATTCGAAGAGTTTCCTGTTGGAGGCGGCTTTTTAGATTGAGCTGCGTCGTAATTGTCGATAACGACCATGATGGAGCCAGTGAATAGAGTTGATTCGGTCTTGGGCTAAGATGTCGATGTCTTGCCCAAAGGCGCACTGCGTACGCGCTGGTAGGGAAAGAGCAGATACGACTGCGGATGGTGAGTCTGCGCGTCTTATACGGAGCTGGATAGAGAAGAAGAACGAGTCAACACTGTCCTATGATTCCAAAGCGCAGCGCTGAACCCATATGTCTCACGACATATTGCTCCACATGGATCCGGGAATAGGGAGGCTNAGTCTAANATCGGACAAGCGCCCGTCCCATGATCCAAGCTGCGGATTGCGTATCCTTCACATCCCTCATCTAGGTTGCTGCTCATAACGTTACCTGTCAATGGCAAATCCGCGGTGAGTGAGGCGTCAAGAGGGAAGAGATGTGANAACCAGCAANAAATCCAATTNGANCNCTATGNGACCACACCGACTATGATTCCTCCACCGCAGCAGCACCNTCCGNCTTNTTATTCCGTCTGCGCCTTTTCTTCTTCTTNGAGCCCTCGTCTGCAGCGGCNNCAGGNTNCGNATTCAGGNGCNGGTNCNGCTTCCNNCCCTTTCTCCTCCTCTGCCTCCCTCCTCCGCTTCTTCTTGGTCGAGGACTCCGCNGNNGCAGGCGCATCAACCTCCATNGCCTCCCCATCNGCNCCCCCCCTCTTCTCCCTCTCGCCTCGNNCCCNNCNNNNGCGCCTTTCTCACCTCCCTCGCACCGCGAAGCCTCTCCACAGCCAGTCCGTCGAGTCTACATACGAAGGAACGTTCAGTAATCGCGTTCTACGCCCAAACGAACACGAACCAATGCTTACCTGAACTGCGACAGCCTCGTTTTGGAAGGCTGGGTGGGTGGATACCCACAGACAGCGCATCGAGTCTCATAAACTCGAGTAAAGGTTAGTTCTCGTACTCGAGGGTGATACGAACTACGTAAACTCACGTTTGAACCTCTAGGAGGTCGTTGGCAGGCGGATATGGCGTGCGTGGGCTGGGGTCGGCTTCGACAGGTCATCGCGGGGTCTAGGAACGACTTAAGAGGTCAGTAACAGTGAGCGTAATCGATACAAACAATTGTCACTTACTTATTCGACCTCTCGATGGTCGCCCCTTGGTCCAGCCTTCGAGTTCGCAACGACGGCGGTGGAATCGAGGGTTTTGGGGGCTGGCTAGTCGTCCTACGATGAGTAGAAAAGGTCAGTACGTACGTCTACACGAGATCGAATCTTCCTTACCTTGTCGTTCCCTCCAGCTATGTACACCCCTCCCGAACATCCTGCGATGGAAAGGCCTGCGTACGCAGGCAGCGCATCGAGTCTGTGGGCGAAAACAAGGGTCAGTAATCGTACCTAGGGCGAATGGACGAACTGCGGGCTTACCTACTGCTAGATCTCTCTTTTGAAGCCTTAGAACCCTGGAAGGACACGATGAGCGCACAAACGGACGTCGTAGCTATCCTTTACTTACCTGAGCCCTTCCCTAGGTGCCTCCCACCCCTTCCTACCATCCCTCGGAGCCCAAGGCTCTCACAAGCAGCGCATCGAGTCTGAAGAGGAAGAAGGGGGTTAGTAAACGAGTTCAACATATATACGAGCATCAGTACTGACCTCTAAGACCTCATTAGGTCGTTACACATATCCCTTCCTCAAGGCGTTCGTTGAGGGGAAGCCTGAAGACCACAAGGTCAGTACGAACGTCTATACGAGCTCAAAACGATGCTTACCTGCTTTGTGACTAGCCTATCGTACCCCCGAAGCCTTCGCTCGCTCGCCCGAATCGCTGAGCGCCCACAGACAGCGCATCGAGTCTGAAGAACTCGAGAAAAGGTCAGTACTCCCTGTCAAGCAATACAAACGATGAATACTCACGTTTAGACGTCTAGGACGTCGTTCGGCGTGGATGCGTGGTGCGTAGGGTTGGCTGGGTGTCGATAGACGTTGTGTGGGTGTCAGGAGGGAGAGCGCGGGGTCTTGAACGCGTAGACGGTGCACGGAAGCTGGGAAATAAAGCCAGAGGTCAGTAACGATGCTCCAGGTCAATACAAACAGTCTGGACTTACCTATTCGACCTCTAGACGGTCAAAACGTAGCCTGATCTTCAAATCCCCGGCGTGGAGGGATATCCTGGGGGCGTGATCCCGGATGGGGAGGGTCTACGACGAATAGAAAAGGTCAGTACGGCTATCTACACGAAATCTAGCCTTCACTTACCCTATCCCATCCAGGTACCAGCCTTCTACGCGACGATACCGTTATCGGAAGGCTGGGATACGCTGCCTCCCGCAGACAGCGCATCGAGTCTGAACGGATTGAAGAGAGGGTCAGTATTTCGTTTGAATTCAGCCCTAGATACGAAAACTGACCTATTTAACCTGCGATAGGTCGGCGCTGAAGGCGATATCTTCGCCAGATAGGCTTCGAGCGGTCGGCGTAAGGGGCCTAGTCGTGGTTCGAGAGGGTACGTCGAGTCTAGGGAACGCAAACGTGAGTACCCATACCCACTCCAACCCCAAACCCAGCACTTACCTCGCCCCTCACCCTCGCTTCCTCGGCGCTCGCCAGCCTTCCTCCATCTCTGCGAATCCAGCCGTCAGCAACCTTCACCACGGCTCCCAGCGCCCGAAAGCACACTCACCTTGAGGTCATCGCGTACGTGGCGGTCAGGGAGCAAAAGAGGGTTAGAGGCGGAGGCTGTAAATGCGTGAGTGATCTCGTTATCAGCGGGATAGGGGCTAAGCGCGTCGAAGACTTTGATCTTGACCACGACGACGACGATCGCGACGACGCCGGGCATCGTGCGGGGGCATCGCAGGACCCAAGGAGTGAGGTGGATGAGAGGTGGGGGTGAGAGGCAGGGAGGATGTGGAAGGGAAGAGAGGATGAGAGGCGAAGGGAGGAATGGGCGCTGATACCCTCTCATCAGCCCTTCCTCGCCCTCTAAATACCCTCTCCCGCACCCACCCATCCCAAGGACCCTGCCTATCCGGCGCCACGTCTCCCCTCTCCACCCGCTCTCCGCACACGTCGCATCCGCACCCCGGATATCCGAACGTATTTCGTACGTTCTCCTCTTCGCTCCCCCTTTCGTCTCGCAATATCCAGCTCACCCTCCAACCAGAACGAGCCAACGGATAAGGGTGCGACAGGTCGCGTAAGGCCGAGGGAATGGTCAACGTAAGGGACCCACGAACCGACGGGACCGGAATTACGGGGAACGGGTTTTGAATAAAGTGAAAGGGCTGAATGGGGTGATGAGGAGAGGGTCGGAGTGGGGAGTGCGGTGCGGTGCGAAGGGGTTGGGGAGTGGGATGGGTGGATAAGGGAGGGGTATGCGTACGTGAAGGTGAGTGAGGGATTGTTGTTTTCAAGGGGAAAAACGCTGAAATCGCGTTTAAACGCACTGGTAGACGTATGAGCGTGTACGCGCCTCCGTACACCTTTCTTCCTCGATCCTTCACTGATCCGGCCTCAGGCGACCCCTATCTCCTCTCCTACACACAGGAACTCTACTAGGTACGCCTTTTCCCCTTCGTTTCCCCACTTTCTGGCATTCCGTACATCGCACATCCCCGTCCATCTCCTCGATCCCCGCTTCCCGCTCCTTCCCTCACTCAAATCTTCCGTCTCGTAAAACTGACGTTCTCCGTTGACAGATCGGAGCCTGTACGGGACGCTCACGTCAACATAGACGGCTAGCGTGAAACGCTGGCGTTTATGAAAGGCGAACGGGGGATTGGGGCGATGGGAGGATCGAGACGGTGTCAAGTTGGCTTGGTCGGTGAGCCCACCTCTGTTGGACTCGAGCTTGGGGAGAGGAACGCGAAGAGAGGGACAGGGGATGGAATGGAGAAGGAAAGGTAAAGTAGAATTTGAGATGTAGATATACTGGGAGGAATACATTGTGTTTCGAGCGTCGGGCGCTTATTCGTAAACTCGAGCCGGTGCTCCGAGTTCGGAAGGGTGGGCGGGTTCTATTCTTACTGGGTACTCTCTTGGTAGGTACCCGCTAACGTTAACCTTCCTTCTGGAAGGTTATTTTGGTAGAAGGAGTGGAAGAGGTGGTGCGGCGGTCGGGAGTTGGATGGGAGGATTGCGATTGCGAGGCTTGGGGCCTGGAATTTTCGTGGTGTTCACAAGGTGCGTGCGCGGCAAGCGAGTCGCTGCTACGTTACTGAGAAGTAAGCGAATTGAATACGGGTCCGTATGCGTGGAGTGCGAGGGTGCGAGTTACGAGGTATTGAAGTATTCCTGAATCAAGGGAACTATCTGCGACTTCGATACATTGCGGTCTAACCAATCTACGGCGCCGTACGGACTCAAACTTAGTGTACTTCGCTCCTTCAACATCGCTCCTAGCTCGCGTTTAAACCAGTCTTGTGTCCAAAGGACCATCCGAACCATTAACACAAGTCCAGACCTCAATTTCGCTTCTGACATGCTCGTACTCTGTTTTTCGAACCTCAATCTATTCATATTTACATCCCATACATCCCACCGCACCTACATATGTCTAATACACCATTCAACGGTTTCTCCGAGCCCCACAAACCCCATCCTTCCTCCATTTCACGCCGTCCCGCACTCCCGGTCAAAATAAGCGCCCGTGGCAGACGTACCTCCGCAAACCCCCACTAGCAAAAATGAAAGCCTCCGTGTGTCAGCGGAGGGTGTTCCGGCATGTGAAGGAGCGGGGGAGAGACTCTCGGCTCGAAGGGGATTTGTGGGGGATGTAGATACCTTGAGAAGATGGAAGGGGATAAGGTGAGTACGGTGCGAATGCGTTCGACGGTGGGGGTGCGTACCTTAATGCGATGGGTAGTGAGGTGCTTGTGGATGGAGGAGAGGTGGAGGAGACGGGGATACGTTGCGAATATGGGCAGGAACGACGATATCTGTATATATCGCGTTCCCGCGATCGGGGGTACGACGTCCTGGAGAGGTGCGAAAAAGTTAGTGTAAACGGGCGAGTAAACCGGATGGAGAGCGACGTACCGGGTTCCTACTTCCTCTAGGGTACTCCGTCGGCGTTCTCGCCACCCTAGAGATGTCAATGTCAGTTTCGTGCCGCGGTAACGAGAAGTGATAGACGTACGTACCACGCTCACGTACGTACGCGCCTTGATTCGGAAGGTATTTCGTTTTCCGGAGATCTCGATGGTGAGATGAGACGTGGACTTGACGTTCGGAAACTAGAACTGTCACTTACGAAAGTGTATTGTAATGATGCATTGGGGGTGGTGGCTTCGACATGCGAGCGTTCGCGTTCGCTAGACGAGGTACGAGGTGTGGGAGGTAGAGAATGCGAGCGAGGCGCGAAAGGGGAGTACGGGATGTTTGAGTGATTCTCGGGGTAATGAGAGCTTCGCAGGTCTTCTGTACAGATAACAGAAACCTATCACTACCTTGAATTTGCACCGAAAACGCTTGATAGGCTTACCTGTTTGCGTATCCGCTTCGGGAGGTGTTGACACGATATATCGACTTCCGGGGATCCAGGTTTCGTGATGAGAATAGAACTGAATGACGAGAATGAGACAGCATAACTTACGGAAGAGCTTTGACGTGTGAGTGCGAACGACGAAGATTATATGGATTTGTTTCCCCCGACCGAGCCGTGAGCGTGTGTCGTTGTTACGAGCTCGGAGCGGGTGATGGGATGGTGGGTGCGAGAGGGATCGGGGTGAGGTCGAACGGCGTTGACTGTATATATTTGATTCCGGCGATCGGGGTCTCTAGATTGGAGGGTGGGTTAGTATGAGTTGCGATGTCACAGAGAGCGCGAGAGCTCACTTTGCAACCTTGCACGTCGCCGAAAACGAGGGTACCTAAGGATGAGAGTGAGTGTTTGCGTCTGGGAGTGTTGACGGGATTGTTGCGCACCTCGAACAACAAAGACTGTATATATTTTCTTCCGGAAATCGGTGTGCGCCTGACAACGCGAAGCGTTAGTTCGCAGTGTCCGGCAGAGGTGCGAGAAGGAGTTGTACTCACAGTTGGGTTGGCAAAGACTGTATATGCCTTCTTCCGGCGAGCGGGGGTCTCGAGAGCTTTACACCGAATCCTAAGATGAGTTCGGGGCGATATGAAGCGAATTTGGGGAAGTACGTACCTCCGGAACCTCTGACCTTTCATTACTGGACACGAGAACGTTACCATGCGCTGTACATTGACAAGAGAAGTGTGCACTCACCCCGAGGATGACAAAGACTATATATATAATTTCTTCCGCCGAGCGGAGCGGTGCACTGACGAAGGCATGAGCAACTACGCCCACTGCAGTCGTAAATGCGGGCACTCACTTGGAAGTGACAGTTTTTTCGAGGGGTCTCGTCGCGCAAATAAGTAACTGTACGACAGCGAGGGTTAGCACGCTCTCCAGCGAGAGAAAGCTGCCGCCGTACCTTGCGAATGACAAAGACTATACGTATCTTCTTCCGGCGAGCGAGTCTACGAAACACTTGCGAAAGACTTGAGCTTATGGGGAGTCTCGGAGGCGTCGCATGCATGAAACGTGAATTCGAAGTTGGACGTCCAAGTCCTCGCGAGATGGAGTTTGTTGTGAGTGAAGTCGAGCTGGTTTGCGTCGTGAGGCGGTGTCGACAAGAGGCATGCGTTTTCGAAGGAAGCCGTACCGTTCGTGGAGTGCGGAAAGAAGCTTGGGGGTATTTGCTGTCCCTGCGAGCGAAAACATGAGGCGACGGAAGCGCGGGTAAGGAAGAAAGTGGGTAGAGAATATTCCACAGCCGCATCCGATCGATCAGGGACGAGCGTGTGCTTGGTGTGTACGCGCCAAGACGGGCATGAGTCATGGGCGGTCGGAGAAGGGTTTAGTCTAATTCAGTTTATTTTTGGATCATTCAGGGTCTGCGAAATTGTACGCACCAAGGAATTGCTTGAATGGCAACCAATGTGCCCCTTCGACGTCTTGTACACCCAATTCTCGTGATAATCCATTGAGAGAATGCCTAGGTAAGTTTGTCAGTAAATGCTGATGAGTGGAAGAACAGGGAGATTGGAAGAACTTGCAAAGGCCGTCTCCAGGTGACGACATCCAACATGCGCGGAATCACATCATGTCAATGTTCGGGATGCAGGGTCCAGGTCCGGGAATGCACACAAACCTGCAAAGCAAACGGCAAAGGTCAGTGTCTCCCTCTGGCTCTTGGAACAGCACCTCGACTTCAAGGCCAGTTGAAGCCGAGAGGCTGTTCCAAGAGAGATGGAGGGAGGGAAAGCGAAAAGGGGAGTGGAAGTGATAAGGATATTCGGGGGTTAACTCAATAAGGCATGGTGCGTCTCCACACTCTCGGATGCTCGGAAGGCTGCCAGCACATAGCATGTCCCCGTGACCTGGAAACAAGGGGTATATAAGCTGGGTCACTTCCCTCACCGTCTCCCATTCCCCATCTTGTCTTGCTGCCCTGCTGTCACCATGTGCTCCTCGTCGTACCTCTGCTGTTCCTTGTCGTAGTCACTAGATACCACCCTGTAACCGTAGACAGACCCTGCAATGCACTACACCTTGCCGAAACGCACGAACGTATGACCCTGCACCGAACCACGGCCGTTTGAAATCGAAAACTTGGCTCTCTTTTTGCACTTTTCGACCCATTAGGAAGGGCACCTGCCTGCAATGGTAATTCCAGGGTCATCATCAATGCAATCAGTCAACAAATCACTCACATCATCACACATCACGCCCCAACCCCCCTGCGGACATAATAAACTTGTTCTCCAGGCTATGTACATGCTGAGGGTTCAAGACACTTGCAAGTATGGGGATTATAGTTCGTAAAGGTCGTAGAATGAGATAGAAGAAAGTAGGCATGATCCCAAGCAAAGCAACGGCCTCATTCCATCACCATATCACCATCGTCCTCCGCCGACATCGCCACATCTCCCGCCCCTCGATACCGCCTCGCGCTCGGGGCGGGACTCACCGACGCAGGCGTGATCGTCTCTGCCCTCCTCCTCTGCTGCGTACTCCCTTCCTGTTGCCGAGGTAGCACCTCCTGGCTTGATGTCGCCGAAAACGGGATGTAGCTCAANGCATCCGGGTTTGCCTGCGTGATCGTGATGCTTCTCGACGTCCTCGAAGCCCTCGACGATCCAGCGCCCGGCGATGATCCTCCAGGGTGGTTCGGCTGTACCGTCCGGTCCCGGCTCATGCTAGGCTCTGCACGCGGTGCAGTGCTAGTTGAGCTCGACGGAGGGGCGCTTGGACGGTGTCCGCGTACTGTCGACGTGTCGCTCTCCACCGTCCGCGTCGATCGTGTCCGTTCCCTATGCGTCCGGTCCCGTCGAGGTACGTCGTTCGCCGATGACGCTTCCCCACTCCGTGGCTGGTCCCCGGGTCCATCGTCGTCCGCATCCCGCGCGCTGCACCAGAACCTNTGCCCCTCGCTCCATGCCGTGCTCTGACACTCCTTNCCGCAGTANTTNGCCTTNCTGCANCTCCNGCANTTNGCNAACTCCCGTGGNTANGACTCCCATCGTCCACAAAGCACTAGACCCATGTCAGATCACGCCAACGTCNAACAAGNAGCCACTTACTGTTAGCACACTGTCGGATACCACCACGCGTCTCATCCTTCCTACANGCGTTCCGCATGATGACNCCCGCCCAATACTGNATCTCCGGAGGTAGCCGGGGCGGTGGACTGAGAAGCTCAGTCTCCGTGGAGCTGGCCTTGAAGGTGAATCGTTCCACCAACGAAAAGACGTTCGTCTGCCGGATCTGCGGAGGTGCCGTGACAACAGGCGATGGTGCAGTGGCCCGTTCCTTTCCTCGTCCNTTGCTTGGTTGCTCCTTCATCTTCTCTTTCTCCCGTGCAGTNAAGGACCCTGGAGGTGGAGCGACTGATGCNGTNGTATACCGAGCGTTGGTGTAGTTGACAGTCGCGGGGCTGAAAAGATGCGCGAGGCTTGTAGAAAGCTTGTCGGACGTGAGGATACTTGCTGAGATAGGCCAGAAGCTGCAAGCCGAACAATACGTCTTCGTCACGATAAGGTCCCGAATCGCTCTCCCGTGTATGANGGCTATTGCTGCGACCACTAAAGTTACTGAGGCTAGGCCCTGCGCCAGGAGTCGGGCCAGAGTTATCGGTATTCCGAGCACGGATCGTGGCCGTCCGCTGGACGAGAGGCGCGGCTTGAGCATGTGTCACCCGCATTGTTGGGGCTGCATCGGGAAGTCCGACGAACCCAGCACGAGG